>PVKC010028861.1:0-15300 GCA_004027635.1 Crocidura indochinensis
CCATTGTATTATCTTTCAGACCCCTCATTTCAGTACATTTATAGTAGCTTTTTTCCCAGATCTCAAGCATGTACCAGGAATTATTATGCTGTTTGCCTCAGACTGTGTTCTCAGCTGCAAGGAGACTGCTTAGACCAGAGACAAGCACCATATATGCTACTGGGAGGAGGGCTAGAAAGCGCCCCCTGGGAATGAAAGACATAAATAAATGATCTCAAAGATAAGAGGATGGACAATCTTGGAAGGCCTATTCTGTTTAAGATCTAAGGCTGAAGTACTCACTTGACAATTCATCCTTCTGTTATTCCAGCCTATTCTCACTATCTAGAACCATCTCCTATATAAATTCACTGCACTGAAGTCTTTGCCTGAGGCTATGATTTCAGGGGACCACAAACCTAAATGTTTCAGAGGAATTGGAATCCCCAATTCCTCATAGAGTAGAAATAAAGATCATCTTGCTGACTAGCAGAGGAAGTTATTGCTGTGAGATCTATAATAATATATGCTCAGGCTAAATGTAAAAGATACTCTGAAAGACAAAAAGTAATTCCAAGTCAGTAACTTGATAGGAATTTTTCCCTTAAGTAGAACTATTTTTGAGAAAAATACACTCAAACTGCTCACTAAACATGCCCTAAAGGAAATAAACCAAAATAGTAACTCTTTTTCTTTTCTGAATAAATCTTCAACAATTCTCCTAATATTTTTTCTTTATTCCGGAGACTCTCATTATCAGTCACCAGAGAAACTCACTTTCTTTCCTTCCTGTTTCTTATAGAAAATATGAGGAAACTAATATGGTGCCATTCTCTACCTAAACAGTACTGAGAAAAACATGCCAGTTTAGATTCCGGTATGGACAATGGAGTTATAGTTGTAGTCAGTCTAGTTCTAAGTTCTCTCACTTGGGTGGGTTGGTCTATCAGTAAGATTTGCTAAAAACTCCTGCAAATTCATGTCTTAACAGTGGATGTAGATATCTTCCTTATGAAACATGCTTAACTTGTATTGCATTGTATTTATAGGGATGTGGAAAGAGATGCTAATCTTTTAGCTCCCACTGCAGGATCCAGACTGCAGATGAGCTACTTATCAAAATTAGCTCACTGTGGCATTGTAAGAGGCAGATCTCTTACAGGGTGGCTACCCTTCCCTCTCAAAGAGAACTTTGCTCAGATTTCACTGGCTTAAGAGTAGTGTAGTTATACTTGAGTTTCACCTAAAAGGAAACTATAGTTCCATTTCCAGATGAGAAAAGAGAAGGAAAAACTAAGCATTTTTGTGAAAATTGCTCATCACTTTGGTAAATTTCATTCTCTTTGAGATTTTTATGAAGGTTTAATTGTTCCTAAGGGCCTAAGAGATAGAAAACTACACTAAGAGCATACTATGGATGCAGGAAGCCTGGATTTATTTTCCATCACTTCATTAATCCCAAAACAGCACTAAGTGAGTCTCAGCACAAAGCTATAAGTAGCCCCTGTGCACCACCAAACGTGAGCATTAAATGTAAAAGAAAATAAAATTTTAAAAATGACTTTTAGAATGCCTGTCATGTATGTGATAAATATTGCTAATTTGATCATGACATTTTGTGCACCTGAAATATGACACTGAAATGTAATCTAATATGCTCTAGCTTTCTGGGATAAATAAGGAAGTTCTTTAATCCTTTGACGTTAAATGCATTTTCTGGTCTAATGGTTCCTCTGCCTGTTTCTTAATTTCTTCAAATTATGTCTATTCTAAAGTCTAGACCAATATTTCCTAACTGGGGTGTGGGGTAGAGGAGGAGAGGAAACATAAGAATAGCCCAAGAGGCCCACAGGTAAAATTTCACATCAATTTGGTGGGAAGAGGGGCATAGCACAAGACTAGGGGTCAACTGATAGGAAGGCGCCACAGGATGGAAACACTGTCAGAAAGGCACCAACATAGGAAAAAGTTTGAGGAACAATGGCATACACCAGTGCATCAATAAATGCTACTAAGGAATAAGGGAACTTTCAGAGTGATTACTGAAGTTTGCATGGGAAGGCTCAGGTCATTAGGTCATCAGGTTCTCTCTCTCACACACTCTCTCTTCTCTCTTTCTCTCCTCCCTCACTTCTCCCTCTCCCACCTCTCTCTCTCTCTCTCTCTCTCTCTCTCTCTCTCTCACACACACACACACACACACACACACACACACACACACACACACACACACACCTAACTTTAAGTTTGGAAAGCTGTCCTTTTGCATATCTAACCAAGAGATCTGCTCAGTGTTTGGGGTTTCAGTTGTATCTCCCCCTTCTTTCCCACATGATGGCCATTGAGTTCTCTCAAGTGTTCTTTATTCCCACAGTATTTGGGCCAGGAAGTTTTTCTGTTGAGCAAGTAGCTCAGTTTGTAGACCCTGGGGTTGTTTACATTTCCAGGACCTGCTGTTGCGAAACACTAAAGTTTATTTTACATAGCTGGGTTGTTTTTGCCAGCATGAATTCATTTGCTCAAGTTATTTTTAAAATGCCCCCCTCCCCACACCCGTCTTAGCTTCTTAGAGAAGTCCTAGTCAGCTCTCGCTCAGATGAGTTTAGCACAGGAAAAAAAAAAAAAAAGTTATATCCAGAGAAGTAAGAAAAAGTTGTCTAGCCAAAGTGGAAGAAAGCTCACAGCTCTGCACACAAAGCTTCAAGTACTGGGTTAAAAATTGTCTGGTGGTGAATTCAAGTCTTCTAAACTCAGGAAGGCCATGTAACTGAACACAATTTAAACAGTATTACCATCTATGGTTTTGATGAACAAAATTACTGCAGCTTGTTATTTCTAGTCCATGCCTGTTCATTCCCTGTCTATACTAACCCCCTTGACTAGTCATCTCAATTTTGCAACACAAAACCAAGGGCTTATTATCATTCAATTGACAAAATTAAACCTCCAGGTTAACTGGGACATGGTTTCCTACCTTTTGAGGAAAACAGAACTCCCTTTGAGAACCTTATAGGTAATAAATGGGAGGAAAAATTTGCAAGGTCTACCGAGGTCCTTAGAGTCCCATTGCTTCACTATGCATTTCCAGCTTCATATTTTGCCAACTATATCCAGGAGGAAAGTTTTAAAGTAAAGAACCCAGAAAGGAAATCATAATAGAAAGGTCACTATTTCTTTTGGGGAGAAAATCAATACCTCAG
Source organism: Crocidura indochinensis (assembly GCA_004027635.1). Taxonomy (NCBI): domain Eukaryota; kingdom Metazoa; phylum Chordata; class Mammalia; order Eulipotyphla; family Soricidae; genus Crocidura; species Crocidura indochinensis. Next base: position 3,180 of record PVKC010028861.1, read on the forward strand.
GGAATATAGGTGGTCAGTTCTGGATAAAAATCAGAAGCAAGAAGTAGTTGAATTAACCTGAAGAAGAATAAATGAGTTTATAGTATATGAAGCTGAGGTATTTGAGTAGCAGTGAGGTCTCCGGATATCACTTCACAAGTGCACCTTGTCATCCCCCCAAATGATTTTCCTCTAAGGCAAGATTCCCTGCTATGTGCAATGAAATTGGTTGAAACGAATAAGATAACCTTGCTACCTAGATGGAATTACTTAAAATTGTGATTAGAGAACTGCAATAGTTTAATAATCGAGGAAAAGATATGGCTTAATGATTATGACAACAATGATAAAAGCCCACAACTATATTTTATGGTTTACTTACTCAGTGCCAATGACTTGACTGGCACTCTTGTGGACCTAAATGTTTACTGGGGAAGTCTACACCCAAGAAGAGAGTTGGCAGGATATCAGGGTCACATTTTGTGATACTATGGAGGTATTGGGTATTGGTAAGATCAAACTTGGGGTATCTGTAAGTCAGATATACCCTCTAGCCCTTTGAGTTATCTTCCAGTTTATTTATTTATTTATTTTTTTTTTGGTTTTTGGGTCTCATCTGGCAGCACTTAGGGGTTACTCCTGACTCTATGCTCAGGAATCACTCCTGGCAGGCTCGGGGGACCATATGGGATGCCAGGATTCGAACCACCGACCTTCTGCATGCAAGGCAAAACGCCTTACCTCCATGCCATATCTCAGGCCCCAAGTCTATTTATTCTTTAAACAACCCTATGCTTGCTCTTAGTTCTATTGCATAGATGAGGATATTCAGGCAGTCCAGAGAGGCTGAATACATTGTTCAAGGTCACACAGTCAAGAATGAAAAAACAAAAACTTGTGCCATGGAAACCTGGCTCCACGATCTATACTCCTATTATGTCTAATAGTGACAGGAATACGGTTTTTCTAAAAGAAGATTCAGTATGATCATATAAACAAGCTTTTTCAATTTGTTCTGGGCACTTTGTAGGACAATCACAATAGAAAGTTTCCATACCACTTAGTCCTTAAAAGTGCAGAAGGAGAAGTACATGAAGCAAAATCTGGGCGTGAATGTTTTTGCAGATTCAGGCTCCAGAAAGCAGAAAAGCAGAAAAAACAAACAATGGTGTTTTTAAACAATGAATGTTGTTTTCCTTTAGCCACAAGGGAGTTTTAAAACTTGACAAATTCATTCAGCTTTCAAAGCATTTCACATTCTCCACCCACCATCAAATGCCAGAAGATACCAGTTTGAGCCAATTCTTGAGTTCAAGAATGACTTTCTAAATAGTGGATTCAATTTCTTAAATGTCCACACTTAACAGATGGATACTAACCATTTCCTAATTGATCTGACGAAAAACTATTTTGCAATTCGTCAGCTGTTAATTCAGAAAAAAACATTAGAGCAAGAGATAAAATAGGCACAAAAGCAGAAAAAAAGAGAAAAATATCATTTCAAAAAAAATTGAAAATCATTGCCTAAAGATGGAAAATTCAATGCTAATTTGCATAGACTCAATGTTAATGAAGGACTTTCTAATTACATAAAGAGAACTTCCTTAGATTTGATTTTGCCGAGAACACAAAAATGTTTAATTTCATTATTATATTCATTCAAATAATATTTTTTGGAAGCATATGCTGTGTTTAGCACCATGTTAGGCACTGTAGAGGTGGAGAGATAGTAGGAGGGTAAGGTGGTTGCCTTGTACGTGGTTGTCCTGGGTTTGATCCCAGCATCCCATATGGTTCCTAGAACACTGGCAGGAGTAATTTCTGAGTACAGAGTAAGGAGTAACCTGAGTCAGGTGTGACTCTAAAAACAAACAAAAAAATAAAACAATTCCTATTTTAGGCACTGAGATAGAAAAATGAGGGCTCCCAGTGATATTATAAGGGTTAGCAACACAGATGGCAATCCCTGACACCATATAATCTCCTGACCATCACTAAGCATGCCCTGGACACCCACAAGCACCAAGTGAGTGGCCTTAGTCCCCAATACCACAGGGAGGGCTAGAGCAGCACTGTGTCTCAAACTCTTACACTGAACCAATAGCTCACCTCATTGGCCCAGTATCACCAGTGAGAGGCCCTTGAACCCAGAGCACCACTTAATCTCCCCCAAACAAACAGAAAACCAACAATAAAAACACATATTGTTCTCTAGTCCTAGTAATGAGATATGGAAGCAAAAGAATCATGTAATAAAGGAATCAAAAGTAGTACTAAGTACCAGGAAGCAAGAAGTGAAAAAATGAGAAGTGAAGTTAGAGGGATAAATAGAAGCTATGTCACAAAGATTGTGGACTCAGTTCTGTAAGTGATAATGAAGCATCAAATAAAAAACAATTATCAGAATTAATATTATGATTAACATTTTATCATTATTAGTATAAAGAATACATTTTGTGAGGCAACATCAAAGACAGGAAGCATTCTACTCTTCATAGTAATCATTGCACAATACCAATACTCCTCTTTTAATTCCAAAATGTTTCCTGTTATTCTCTAAATATGTTCTCTAAAAAAATTTTTGGGAGGTACACGATGTGGTGCTCCAGGTTGCCACCAGACACTGCTCAGGGATCATTCCTGGTGGTGATGGGAATCATATGGGGCTCCGGAAATTGAACCTGGGTCAGCTATGTGCAAGGCAAGAGTCCTACCAGCTTACTATCACACTGCCACACTCCTTCAATTGCCTGATTTTTTAAGCTACACTAGTTTGTAAGCATTTTTAGTACCCCTAAGTATGTTTCTAATTCCACTATGGTCAGAGAAATTAATTTTGTATGACTTATTTCTTTATTTTTGGTGGTGGAGTTGGGCCATCTTGGCTCTTTGCTCAGAAGTGACCCCTGCTGGTACTTGAGGAACCATTTAGTGATCTGGAGTCATAGGATACAGTCAAGGGATGCAAATAAAGTACCTTAAACACTGTAATCTCTAACTAGGCCCTGATTTGAATTCTTTTTTAAGTTTATTAAGAGCTATTTTATTGCTTAGAATATGGTATATTTTGAAAAGTGTCCCACAAAATGCATAGTCCCCTTTTGTTGGGCATTGCTATTTTATACATATACACACATGTGCACACACACAGTGACATCATGCTAACTTATAATCCTGTTCAAATCTTCTATATCCTTACTAATTCTGTGCCTTTTTTTTTCTTATAAACTTTAAGAAAAGGCCAGAGCAACAAAAACATGGGGGTAGGGTACATGCAGCTGACTGGGATTCAATGCCAAGCATTCTAAATGTTCCCAGGAGCACTTATAAAAGTATTTCCATGAATAAACCCTTAGCAATACCCCATCAAGAGTGAAGGACTAGGAGTAACTCAACGCTAGTGGATGTGCCCCCCACCAAGTTTATTATGGAGTTTATTACCTATATGGAAATAAGATGTGAAGTGAGGCAACAACAGCACAAGTGAAATAGGAAACTATGGGAATAATGAAATTATACTATTGTATGTTTCTTATACTATATTTCAAGTGGTATATCACTTAGATAAAGGCTGACTGAATATATACACGCATATACCATAGCTTTAAAATAATCACTTAAGTAAAAATTATATAGCTAATAAGTCAACAAAAGATAAAATCTGAAATCAGAAACAAAAACACTCTAAAAGAAAACCAAAAAAAAATTCAACAAAAATAGTAACAAGAGAGTAAAGTTAAGCTGAACTATATCAATAATCACATTAAAAGTAAATGCCTTGGGGGGCCAGATAGCACAGTGACAGGGTGTTGTTTGCCTTACTTGAGGCCAATTCAGGACAGAGCTTAGTTCCATTCCATATGGTCCCCCAAGTCAGAAGTGATTTCTGAGCGCATAGCCAGGAGTAAACCCTGAGCATCACAGGGTGTGGCCTCCCCCCCCCCCAAAAAAAAAGAAAAAAAAAGTAAATGACTTGAGCTGGAGAAATAGCACAACAGTAGGTCATTTGTGCCTTGTACAAAGCCAATTCAATTAGACAGTGGTTCGGATCCCGGCATCCCATTTGGTACCCAATGCCTGCCAGGAGAGATTTCTGATCACAGAACCAGGAGTAACCACTGAGTGTCACCAGATGAGATACAAAAACAAAAAGCAAATGACTTAATTACTCTAAGTAAAGGGTGTCACATTTAGTAAAATGCCAGTATGAACATTCCATAGTTGCTGCCAGGTAAACAACAGCCCACCTTACAGATTCTTGACTAATGCAAGCCAAGACAATGTAACTCATTGGTACTCAGCTGAAAACTCTGGGGCTAGGTGGGTGGGGTTATTGAGAATTGTCCCAGTTCTTCAGATCCTAGAGCACGGTCACAGGATACTTCCATATTCCACAACTGACAGCCCAGTAGGAGCATAGAATATTAGATGGAAGAGTAGCTTCGAAGTCAACTAAGCTAATAAAATAAGCAAAAATGACAGGGAAGATTCAAGTAGCAACAATTCATTAACTACTACTCTGCAACAACTTTTATTTATTATTATTATTGGTTTCTGGGCCACACCTGGCATTGCTCAGGGTTAATTCCTGTCTCTGCACTCAGGATTGCTCCTTCTGGGCCCAGGGGACCATATGGGATGCATGGAATTGAACCCAGGCCAGCTGCATGCAAGGTGAGCACCCTTCTCACTGAACTATCTCTCCAACCTACATAGTGACCTTAAAAACTCCATTATGAGCTATAACAATTTTTGCCAATTTTATTTTACTGAACTATTTTCTGACAATCCTAGTTGCAATTTTGTTATAACAAGTAATATAGAATTATTCTGTGCCTGCCAAGTGGACAGGCTTTCGGGGTGGGTGGGAAATGGGACAATGGTGGAGGAAATGTCACACTGGTGGTGGTATTGGTATTGGAACATTAAATACCCGAAACAACTTTTTTATGATCAACTGTACAAACCATGGTGTTTAAAAGAAGCTAAATGAAACAATGGCCAAGAACTGAGATAAATACCTCTCACATTCAGATTGAAGGGGCGGGGGGAATCTTTGAAAAAATCATTGCTATTACTATGCTCTCTTAGATTATTTCAAAAATAAGTCTCACAGAGGTTAAATAATTTTTCCATTCCAAAAGATGTGATCTTTTTTCCAAGACAATCACACTCACCCTCCTTCAATTGAACAACACTCAGCACCCAAGACACAAAGGGACCATTAAGTGTTGTAAGGCATAGGAACTTCTAGAAACATCTGGGATAAAATCCATTTGAAGTAGCTGAAAATCATTGGCTGCATATCACACCCTTTTTCCTTAATGCTTTAGCTCCCTCATTTGTAAGGTGGAAATAACAAGTTTTAGTACTTATTACTACCCTCCCTTTTTACACCACTTAGAAGCAAGTAATATGTACTAAATGCCTGTTATTAGTGTGACAACAAACTACAAAGTCTAGTAAAGAGTATCTGTTAATTGGGAAGGCTAACAGCTTTTTTAGTATTTTAAGCTCTATTTCCCAGATCACAGGAGAAATACCAATCTGTGCAAGTCCTAACCAAAACCACAATACTGTATAAAAGTGAGTAACATTTACTACCTAACTGGTTAATCTGCAAGAATACAGAAACCATTTTTACTTTACAATATTAATTATGTGAAATTTGTATATATTTTTTGAGAATCTTAGCACAGCAATGAAACAGTATCCCTTTAAAGAAATCTTTCAACTCTATACGTGAGGTGGAATTAGAATCTTATTTTGGCAATCTTATTTGTTAATCAGATTAAAGGTTTAAAGTCTTTGCATTTTCATTTCACTTTGGACCACTAATATATATACCTGGATAGAATCTGAATAGAAAAATAGTTTATGTAATACTGATATTATAATAGGAAGTAGAAAATTATAATACATATACACATATATATTTATCCATGTATTATCTTATATTTAAAATGTTACTATATAAATTTTATTATTTTTAAATTAAATGTATTTATTTTTGGCCACACTAATACTCAGGGGTTATCCTGGCTATTCTCAGGTGACCTTATGGGTTGTTGGGAATCAAACCCTGATCAGCCATGTATAAATCAAAAGCCTGTACTATCCTGCTGTACTATCTCTCTGGCTTTCAAATGTTAGTATATAAATTAAATAAAATCAAGATGCAACTCTTGATTTTAGCTGAAAGTTCTTTTTCTAGAAGACTTCCCCCTTCACCCAGTAACAGGCTGCAACCCTGTACTAATGCATGCAAGGCTTGTACTTGACCCTCACCAAGAAAAATCTATAAAAAAAGAAAAAAGAAAATTTCAGCTAATATGAAATATTTACATATTTTTCAAAAGAAAGCTAATAAAGATAGATTAAATGCAACATGAATATTGGTTGACAAAGAAGTCAATCTTTCAATATCACAGCATTACTTTTCTGAAGAAATAACTGTAAGACAAAATTTCAAAGATATTTTATTCAAAATTCTCCATCTAGGAGAAAAGTGATATAACAGTGTTTACACATGCTTCAATAACTTATTTCACTGTACAATTTGCATTCTACCTAATACAAAGAAACAGCCAAAGAAAACTGTCAGCCCAGTTGATGATGTAAAAAAGAACTGAATAAGGAGTTTAAAAGAGTGGCATCTGTAAATGTTTTTATTTCAGAGCATCAGTCATGTGAATCAGTGTGTCTAAATCTAAAAGTCAAATAAGGTATTACACCTTGTTGGCGATGCGAAAGGCTAGAAGAATATTTTTTTGTTTGCTTTTGGAGCATACCCAACAATGTTACAGGGTCACTTCTGGTGGTTCTTAGGTGACCGGTCATTCGGGATGCCAGGGACCGAACTCAGGCCAATTGCATGAAAGGCAAGTGTCCTACCTGCTGTGCTATGTCTCTTACCCCAAGCTACAGGTATTTTAAAGAACAGAGGAACTGTTTTTAGCTAAATTTGGCAGGCAAGGGCCAAGAGGCTGTCAATTTTCTTTCCCTTTTGAGCTGTTCCATAATTGTAAATAAAAAGATTTGGGGGCGGGGGGCAGAGCACTAACTCAGAAGGTAGAGCGCTTGCCTTGTATTTAGCCAACCCAGGTTCAATCTCCAGCATTCCATATGGTTCTCCCGAGCTCACTAGGAGTGATTCCTGTGTGCAGAGTCAGGAGTAACTCCTGAGCACCATTGGGTGTGTATATAATTGGGGGTGGGGGGAGACAGTAGCACCTAAAGTCTAATAAAAATAAATTAAAAAAATTTGGGAGTACTTTGGGGCCACACTTGGTGGTTCTTGGGGGTTATTCATGATTCTGCACTCAAGAATTATTCCTGGCTGGCTCAGCACTATTAAAGATGCCAGGGATTGAATCTAGGTCAGTCATTATCAAGACATTTAAATGCCCTCCCACTGTGCTATCTCTCTGACAAAAATAATATTTTATGCTGTGTATATGTCAATACTATTCTAGCTCAAAATTATGTTCATCAATTATTTTAAGGTAGCAAAATGTTTCAAATACATGAAACAAACAAACAAAAAAAAGAAATAGACCACTTAGTTTTGCCAAAGTAGCACCAAGTAAAACAGCCAATCTGTAAAGTTTCTCTTGCTTTTTCTCAAATGATGCAAAGAGCCATAGCAACAAAATGGGCTGAAATGTAAGAAGGTAAGACACTGTTCTCTGTTATTGGGAAACTTTTTTTGGTATATTCTAACTAACATAGTATACTCTACAAAATTTAGCAATTTCAGAGATACAATGATTGACAACTCAAGGTAAGACTATGCAAGAAGAAAACAAGATGAAAATGATGAACTGGTGCAATCTGAACTTATTCCAAGTAATTATATTCTCCAAAGGAAAATAAAAGGCACTGGAGGTACACATTTCAATTTGGCTCAAAAATAATCTGATTTGAGACACTGGCAATACCTACCAAAACATAAAATCCAATTTCATATATTTTCTTTGACAGAGCACATGGAACAAACAACAATGCCCATTGTGGTTTACCATAACAGGAAAAATACATATTACTTGACATTTTCTAAGAATGATACTAAGGACAAAGTCCCTAAGAAAGAGTCTGGTGATTTCATTTACTAACATCTCCTTTACCAAAAACTTATTTCTGAAGCTTAGCAAATGTTTGAGTTAGAATTACTGATTAGAATTAGTAATGATTAGAATAACTGAAATGCTCTAATTTTCATTTGGCTGTAAAATCATTACAGTGACCTCACAAACCCAGGAACACCAAGAGACAAAAAAGTAAACTAGTATTTTACAGTGAAAGCTAATTCAGACTTCACTTTAATATGTGTAAACCATAAGTTTCAACAAAAAAAAATAACAGGAGTTACGGTCAAGTTTATATTTGATTATTATATATTTAAGAGAGAACAACAATAATCATTGTAATTGTAAACATATGTATCGCAAGAAAAGCATCACCTAAGAAAAAATACACCCATTGTAACGATGCACCTGATGTCATTTTACAGACTTCTTGTGACAACTGTAGTGTAACTAAATTAAATTGCCATTGCTGAGTAGGGCTCTGGGTCATGACCTGAGGGAGTATTTCTCATATACCACTGAGCTACGTTAGCAGCAACCATGATTGCAATAAGATATAACAAAGTCACACCTTTAAAAAGTCATAAGAACATCTCGCTCTTGTACACTAGTATAGAAAGGTCTCCCGAAGATAAATGAGTGTAGGCCAGGTTTAATCTTCTCAGCTAGAGCCATTATTATGTTAAGATCGCCCTCTGCTGTTAAATCAAGGTCTGTCTTCAGGTTCCTCAGAGATTTAAAGGGCTTTTTCCCCTTCTGCCTATAATGAAAAAGAAAAGAAAATTGTTTAAAGGGCACGCAATAATCAATGACGTACAAAGCTTTTCTGTTCACTTAGCAGTTTTACGTACGTATCATCTTCTATGTATTTTATTAGTGTCAAGGCTTTTCTGTGAAGGACAAGAAGAAATTGTGCCAGGAAAGTACTCCTGAGAGATAAGCCAGGCTTCAGATGAAAAACCTGAAGGAAAATGAAATAAAATGTCTTAGTAAATAATCTATTCCCATTCTACTTATACATCAGTATCATTTTCTCTCTCTCTGTGTGTGTGTGTGTGTGTGTGTGTGTGTGTGTGTGTGTGCGCGCGTGCACACACTTTTTGGGCACCCATGGTTGCTCTGAGACTACTTCTATCTCTGATATCAAAATCTTCACATCTCACGTACAAAGTATGCACCCAGACTACCGAGCTATAGCTCTGGCACCTAGCATCACTATCGTATCATTGTTGGGAGGACACACATTATGGCAGTTCTTCTCAATCAGTTCTACTGAAGCCTTCTGTTAGAATATAGTGGGAAGTACTGGGTTTAAAAGCAATGGCAGTTCTAGTTTAACTTTTAATAATGAACTTGCATTTTATACTGTTTACCTAAGAATTTATCCACATTTGTTTTATTACTGAAAGTCATGATGTAAGTTACTTCCATGTGCTGCATTTATTTTTTGACAACACTTTAATCTTCACATATATTTGATGAACCCAGAAGTTGAGGCTTGCTTAAATTATTTTAAGATATTTTATTCTTGGGCTGTGGGGGAAGGGATGAGGGTGCATACATTGTGGTAAAGAATTTTATTTCAACTTGAGAAGCGTGGAATTACATGACCATGAATTGTCCTTGAACTTTTTAACATGTCACAGACCACAAGGACTTGAATCCAAAATTTTTAGTTAACATAAGGATTTCATTTCAAATCTACATTTATGACAATGTTCCCTGGCAGGATCCCCATAATGATATCATGACAAAATTCTGTTATATTAAGAAATAAATCCCATATAATTTTCTTCAGATGTTTAATTATGTCAAAGAAATGAAACAATAAACAAACTATCATTAAAACATAACAATACTAAGTTTTAAAAATGTTATGGCTCCAATGAAGTAAATACCCATTTTCCCTTCCAAAAAACCACCCTTGATTTATAAGTCAATGCTTAGAATTAAAAAAAATTTTAATTGTGAAGCTCAGCATATTTAATTGCTAAACTATAGGCTACTCCCCACTCCTAATTTGAAAGAAAAATTCTCTTTTTTTTTTTTTTTTTTGGTTTTTGGGTCACACCCGGCAGTGCTCAGGGGTTACTCCTGGCTCCATGCTCAGAAATTGCTCCTGGCAGGCACAGGGGACCATATGGGGCACCCAGATTCGAACCGATGACCTTTTGCATGAAAGGCAAACACCTTACCTCCATGCTATCTCCCAGGCCCCTCGAAAGAAAAATTCAACACTTTAGAAAGGCTAGATTCTACACTAATGTGTATGTGCTTATATATTATTCATGTGAATGGATATATTAGAAAAGAGAATACATCATGTTGATTTACTCTTACAATCTCAGGCTTAGCATTTACCTGATCCAGGAAGGATTTTACTAGAGTATCTCTATGTAAAACATCTTGAAAAATATTCCTGTGCAAGAAAGGGAGATAATCCAAGTGTTAAAATGACTATATGTTACTTTCTACTATCAGTTCATATCAATCATAAATCAGATATATGTAGAAAGGTTTTTGGTTTGGGGGCCATACCCAGTGATGTTTGAGAAGACTCCTGACTACACTTAGGAATTATTCCTGGCAGTGCTTGAGTGACCAAATAAGACACTGGGAATTGATTCTAGGTTGATCACAATGCAAGGTAGACACCATATCTGCTACACAATGGTTCCAACCCCACAAATCAAATGCTTTGAAATGGGCTATCATATATAAATGATTTGATAAGAATTAAATATACATACTTTTAGATGTATTTTCACTTAAGGCAATATCTGTATGTTATTTGATTTTTTTTTTCCTTTATTTGGGGAGCGGGGGAGGCACACCCAGTGGTGCTCAGGTCCTGCTGTGTTTGGGGAAACCTTATGGGATGTGCTGTGAATCAGGTTGGCTCTGTGTAAGGCAAACACCATACCTGTTATATATCACTCTGGTCCCTGTAATGATTTTTTTCTATAGTAATCCTAGGAAGGTTATCTATGTATCTAATCAATCGATTGCTTAATATTGAGCACAAAAAGCAATTAACAAATATAGTCAACAATTCTTGCCATTTCAACAAAAAATCCACGAAGGTCAGAAGGATAGTACAAGTGGGAAAGGTGCTTGCTTGCATGTGGCTGATCTGGGTTCGATTTCTAGTACCTTTTATGATCCCCAGAGCCCACTAGGATAGATTCCTGTTGCAGGGTCAGGAATCCACTCTAAGTATAGTCAGTTAATACCCCAAATCAACAAAAGTTAATATATACCATTACAACAAAAAGTAAAAAGATTAATTAAAAAGTTAACCTTTACAGTAAAAAAAATTAAGGCAGAGCATATGACTCACATATCTGAGGTTTTGGGTTTGATTCTCAGCAACCCTACTGTAAATGGATCTGAACGCAAAATTAAAAAATTTATATAAAATTAAATTTACTTAAGTTATTATAGGTACAAACAAATTCTAATGAAGAAAAGAAATAAAGGAATAAATACTCAAAAAACAATGGAGTAGAGGAGCAGGAGCAATAGTACAGCAGGTAGGGAGCTTGCATAAACACAATAAGTTCAGTTCAATTCTCCAGCAGCATATTATTGTTCCTGGAGCCCTGAGCAGAGAGCCAGGAGTTAGCCTGGAGCTTAGACTGGTGTGGCCCCCAAACCAAAAGTCATAAACAGTAGCGTGGAATTAAGTAACTATATAGATGATTATCTGCAAAGTCTAGGCCACTTGCTTGCCTCAAATTTATCATCTGGCAAGTGGCTGGTCACTGTTACTTTGTACTGAGTACTGGGGCCAGAGGCTTAATATACATGTTTATTTCCAATCTAACTTATCTTAGGGAAACACAATTGTATTCTATTAAGAAAAAAAAGACAGAAGGCTTAGGGACATGGCTTAATGGTAAAGAACCTTACTGCATGTGAGAGGCTGTGAGACTGTTCGCCCACTCATATTACCCAGTGATCCCTGACAAGAATCCTATGATGCCTGGCATACTGCTGCCAAGTAACCTTGGACATGACAGCAACAGCAAAGGGAAAGAAAAGAAAATAGATAT
>PVKC010028862.1:0-15290 GCA_004027635.1 Crocidura indochinensis
AATCAATAGTCAGTACAAAGCTAAAAAGAAAAGGCAAGTGATCTTTTCAGGATACTTCTACTTCTTTATCCCTCATTCTAAAAATTTCTAAAATGAAATGGTTTCTATGACAACAAATTTTTTCCCTTCTAACTACTAAATGTTACTATGTGCCTGGCACTGTGCCAAATGGAGGTTTTTAGAGATAAAAGACGTAGTCTATCCTAAAAGTGAAGACACATCAGCTTAATTCAAGAAGGCTTCTGCTGAATAAAGTGTAACATCTTCTGGCGCCATGGAGTTGGGAGGCTCTGCTAACGAATGTCGCAGAAAGCTTTGAGAAAATATTATGGGTTTGAAAAAATATGAATTCTACATGGTGATGAACATATTGAAGTAGATATTTTGGAAGCATAAACAAAGACATGGAAATTGAATGAAAAATGTCAGAAAAAAGTGGGCAGTCAATTTTCCAACATGTACTACCATGATGGGAAATTATCTGGATCTTTTTATAGGTACCACATAATACATTATTCTGTTTCCTTTCTGTCCTTCACAATAGACTAAGTTTAAAGTACGTGATAAATGTGTGCTAAATATTTAGATTTGGACAAGGATCAGATCAAAGAAAGCATAAGCAGGTCAGTTAAGTGGTTGGAATTCTGTTTTTAATAGCATGGCAAATTTTATTTTAGGAATTCCCCATTGATAATTTGATAGAGGACTGATCTAGAGGAGCTTAAAATCAAAAGCTATCAGTCGTCAAATATGCAAGTGTAGTGAGATTAAGAAACTATTTTGAAGATACTTTTAAAATATTAGGTGAAAATCTCTTCTCAAAAACACCTTAAAATAATCATCATATGGGGCCCGGGAGATAGCATGGAGGTAAGGCATTTGCCTTTCATGCAAAAGGTTATCGGTTCGAATCCCGGTGCCCCATATGGTCCCCCGTGCCTGCCAGGAGCAATTTCTGAGCATGGAGCCAGGAGTAACCCCTGAGCACTGCCGGGTGTGACCCAAAAACCAAAAACAAAAAATAATCATCATCATAAAATAAATGAGGCCTACAAATATAAATCAACTTTATTCTACACTATAAATGTTATATAATAACGTAAGCCCTCAGAAACTTTTTTAAATTTCATTTTATAATATCATAAATTACATTATATTCTTCTTCTTCTTTGGTTTCCCTTTGAAGTTTAGTTTGTCTACTTCTAGATTCTTTATCCACAAACTTTTAAGGGAATAAAATTCATCTACTTTCTAAACTTAGTGAATTTCTCAACCAAAAGAAAATATGCTTTAACTGCTTTTCTAAAAATTCTCACATTGTCTGAATGGTTCATTATGTGTATATGTTTTGGGCTTCTATTATGTTTTCTTTCTTCCTGTCCCCAGCTTCATTCCAACTCAACAACTGATGTGCTATTAATAAACTTCTTTTTAATTGTTAAAATCACCAACCCTTCTCTTCCCAGAAAGGTAAACAATGCCATTCTCACATATCTCCCAACTCAAGTGTAATCAAAGCATATAACTTTCAAAGGAATATTCCTTAGCTTCAATATCTTTCAAATATATTTATCATAGATAACTCAAACAGTATATCCTAGAGTGACTATAACATCACTCATCCTAACCAAGTCTTTTCTTCTCCAATATTCTTTCTTTCAGTTAATGAAATAATCATATACTTAATTACATAAGGTGTCAACCTTAGAGTAACTTTGACTCTTTCCCTATCTCATATATACTTCCAAATCCAATTAATCAAATAAGATTTATTCTCTCTAAACAACAATTTTTTTTAAGTATGGTGTAATGAGCAGAATTGTCCAAAAGCATTTCTGGAACTCTCTCTTAATTGTTTAAATAATGAGCTTGTTGGAACTAGGATTCTTCTTCTCCCAAAGAGAAGAATAGCATCCAAGTTTCATTTTCCCTATATAAAGATATTTTTTGTCAAACAAGGTCAACTGCTTTATCTCATGATCCCAGGCCTCCTAAGCTCTGGTCAAGTTCCCAAAATACAAGCATCTCAATTATGATCTTGTTTTTAGTCTGATATGCATTCCTCCATATGGAACACAGCCAAGAAATATCAACAAGGTGAACTGGTTTATATATGAAGTATAAAGAACCAAATAAATGGATTAGACAACCTCCAATGCAACAAACCCAAATATACATAATCAGTAGATCTGGATACAAAGGGGCTAGGAGGGAGACACAAAAAGTCTGTATGATAATGGTAGAAGTATCCTGAAACACTGATAAAGTGGATTGACACAGGGGATTACAAATATTAAATAACAATTGAAATAGTATTGTAACTTTGTGATACCTCAATAAATTATAATCTCAGATCCTAAGGGCTGAATTCAATAATTTATTGTGATATTTAAAATATATATAAACACATAAAGATAGGGATAAAAACTTTTTAATAGAGGTAATATACAAGTATAATCCAAATTATGAATGTGCTATTGAATATAAACAAAATAGAAAACCAATAAAATTCTAATTGGCAACATTAATTGATTAGTTAATTTTTGATGATGCAAGATTGTTTTCATTGAAAGAAACTTACTAGAAAGACATGAGAGAAAAGATAGAGGAAGTATTATTCAGAGTGAAAAATGCAAGCAAACAAAGAAACAATAGAATAGATATATATTCAAGGGGAAACACAGGCTTGAAGTACAAGTCACAACATTAATTTAATGTAATAGTAATATAACAGTAAAAGAAAATCTTTTTTTTATTTCCAAGATTTATTTTAATATGTTTTTGTGTTTTAAAGTATGCTACAATTACTAAAGATGGCAATATTATTCAGTTAACAATTTTCATGTTGTACTAATAATATCATAATGTATTTACTATTTTAGGTTATTCAAATCACATATTTAAGACATCAAGCACTAAGCTTTTGCTTTTGTTTTTGGGCCATGACTTCAAGGGTTACTCTTGGCTATGTGCTCAGAAATCACTCCTGGCTTGGGGCACCATATGGGATGCCCAGGATTCAACCGAGGTCCATCCTGGGTCAGCCACATGCAAGGCAAATGCCCTGCTGCTGTGCTATTTCTCTGGCCCCTAAACACTAGTTTTAATTAATGTCCTTTAACTCCTATAACACTATCTTGGAACTCAAAAAAGACCATTATTCTGGCACATCAAAATCTGCATGAAATGATTACATAATTTAATAATAAGTTTTATAAAAGAGAAAATTACATTTTAAGTTGTTTGTGTATTGTAGTTGTTGAAAAATATTCATGGCAACAACACACAGTAAATGGGAAAATATTATCACACAGTGGAAAACTGACTCATGCAGACCATTTTGAAGTGACTAGAACATAAGTCAAGTTTTCTATTTTGTCTGAAATTTGGTATTGTGTCTACTCAAATTACAGCAAAAAATTTTTGGTGTGGTATCCCATGATACTATTTGGCTTTTATTTGGCATAAACAAAACTACCTAATAAATCTGTCTCTGATCATTTCTTATAAATCTAAAACACTGAAATGCCTTACCATTACCC
Source organism: Crocidura indochinensis (assembly GCA_004027635.1). NCBI lineage: Eukaryota > Metazoa > Chordata > Mammalia > Eulipotyphla > Soricidae > Crocidura > Crocidura indochinensis. The sequence goes on from PVKC010028862.1 coordinate 3,543, forward strand.
TCAGCAAAGCTGTTTTCAATGCTAGCACATCAATCTCTACTTTTAAACTTTAGAAACAAAAAACACATTCTCGGAAATTGCTTTTTAAATTATCAGTGGGATAAAGATTTTGGCATGATACCTGGAAAAATTATTCAATATGAATATAATTAATCCACGATAAATACTACATATTCAATATGAATAGCATGGTCCTTTTGCCATTAGAATGTGTTCAGATAACCATATTATTAAATACACATCATATCTTTTTAAAAGTTTAATGCTGCTTTAGTTCAGGTTGGGTTTCAAACTATATTTTCTTTGGAATGCAGTTATTTCTTATAAAGTCATATTTGTATACTTATAAAAACGAAGCAAATAATCTTTCCATTTCTATAGGTCTTATCACTCTTGGCTATTTATACCCAGAGTGATCTTTTATTTGAAAAACAGAGCACATTTTACTCCCACATAGAATCCAATGTTGCAATGTAACCATTGGCAACAAGTATGGTGATTATCAAAATGATTCAGTATATATATATATATATATATATATATATATATACGCACACATATGTATTCCGTTATAGCTTTTTTTTTCTTTTATTTTGTTTTAAGAAGGTTAATATAAAATGAGAAAACAAAAAGAAATCTCCTGGAAGAATTTTTTTTTCATCTAAGAGTGAGTAGTCTCATTAATTTCATGTCAAGGTTCTATAGTTCCATTTAAAACAATTGTGGACCAGGAGACAAAACCAAATTTTATAAAGATGATAATTCTATTCAGTGTGTTCTAAATTGTTAGAAGTTCTTCTTTCCTAAATTATAATATGTTATCTTCCAGATAAATACCTGTCCACTTTTCAAGGACTATACTGTCTCGATGCCTGCACATTTTCACTTTCTTCTGCCTATTCTACCCTATTAGTCTGGTGAGAATTTTTCATGATCTGGTTGAAACATCATCTCCTTGGTGAGGTTTTTAATGGATCCTCGGATAGATCGTCTTTTGTTTTCATCTCTATAATAGTACTATTATAGTACTTTGATCTTGGGTTACACTGCCTGCCATAAAAGGATCAGAAAAACGACCCTCTGGTAACTGTTATTTAGAGGCAGCAGGGGGAGGTATGTAAACCCTCAGCTCGAGTAAATGTGGAAGGTACTGGCTGTCTTTCAACTGGTGGTTTCTTCAGGCGGTTTATCCCAACTCTGCTTTTCTCCCATTAAATTCGCTCTCCAGAAAAACTCTTGTCAGAGTTGTGCCTGCTCTGGCAGGTAATGGTTTCTGGCACTTTGACTTTGAAATACGCTCTTTTTGAGTCTTTAAAAGATCCTTTACTTCATTTATTTCTACAAGACATTATGGAGCTGTATCATCACTGTTCTTCTAATATCCTCTTGTTCTTCTAATATCTCCCTTTTTTTAAACCTGGGACAAACAATGATAAGAATAAACAGAGGTCAAGAAATATAGAATACCAAAAGCAGAGGTCAAGGATAGAATACCAAAAGAGTGCTAGTATACAGAGATACAAAATTTTCTGGGTCCTTAGAATACTCTGTTCCTGAATTTAAATTTTAGCAAGAGTTAATTTAGCGCTTGATTTACTCTTGAGAATATTGTCTTTTGGGATTCCACCTTAATGTGGTTGCACTATCTGACTTCCAAGATGGGGACAGATTCTGAATTCTCTCCTTCATAAGCCACTAATATAAAAAAAGAGAAGATGATTTTAGTTATTTTTTGAGTTCAATTTTTCATTTCTGAAAAATTATCTGGCATAATCTTTTCAAATATTTTCTATCTCATTTCCCCTTATCTCCACGAATCTGATTTAAATCTGTGTTGTACTCCCACAATATCTTTTGTATATTTTACCTTTAATGAATTTTTTGTTTGTTTTTGAACAAGATCCACCTGTACTCAAGGTTACTTTTGCTGTATGTACTCAGGGATATCTCCTGGTAATTAGCAACATATGCCATCCTGGGGATCTAATCCAGGTCAGCCATATGTAAGGCAAGCACATTACTTGCTATTCTTTCTTGAATCCCTTTCTTTTACACACCCTGCTATTTTGTTTCTTAGAGATATGTGTGATGTCTTCTGATATACATTCTAGTCTATTTATATACCTTTCTGCTTGATTTAGTAGGGTTTTAACACGGAAATTCACTTTTGACTTTGTTACTGTAATTTGTTTTAGAACAATATTGTCTAGAAATTTATGTAGTTCTTATTCAGAGCTATTATATAACATTTTAATTTTTATTTACATTTTACATAGTATTGATTTAAGTTTATTTTTCTTTGTTTGGGGGCCACACCTGGTGGCACTCAGGGGTTACTCCTGGCTCTGTACTCAGAAATCACTTCTAGAAGGCTCATGGAACCATATGGAATATCAGAGATCAAATGCAGATCAGCCTCATGCAAGGCAAATACCACTGTGCTATCACTTCTGCCCCACATAATATTTTTAAATAGTGAGTTAAGTATATAATTTCATCATCTATGTCTAGTGATCCAAATATTTTTGTTCTTTTAGAATAAAGATAGTAAAGTGGTGGTTGGTTCCTGTCTCCTTAACATCTGGCCACATTCCTATACTTAATAAATTAAAACAAATTGAAGATTCTAGGACACAATACATTTCTACAATGAGAATTTTTGTTGGTCATTTTTAGGGATCTAAAGAATCCTAATCTTGGTCAACATTAATCAATAACATCAAGGTTAACTAGGCCCCTGTGTTATGAACATAAACTGAAAGTCTAGCTAGTATTGATTTATGTCTGACACTCTCGAGAGTCTAGTCATTTGGGATCCCACTTTCACATAGAGTTATTAGTATATTCTCATTTGGGAATGTCCTGGGGAATGTTTGGGAATGTTTCATTCTTTAAAAGTCACTAGAAACACAATGTGGTTTTGTAGCTGTTTCTCCCAAGTATCACAAATACTCCCTTCAAAGCATTTTGCAGAGGTGCCAAAGCAGATTTGAGAGCTTGTTTCACTTTTCTGGATACTCATGCTCTCTTAGATTGTGATGAGTCATTTTGTTAGTCCTTAAGAGCTTTTAAGAACATGGTTTCATATATTATCCTTCCTTTATGCTGTTCTAAGTCAAGGACTGATTAAAATTACCTAGACTTACATCAATTGAAGAAATTTATAGATAATGGTTTCACTACAAAACTTTTCAGAGTTAAAAATTTGAACATTCTAAGCATTCAGAATATTGCAAGACACACATTTGTCAATAAATTTTCTGTGCTGGAAGAATCTTTAGAACAAGGATATCAATGTCTAATCTAAAAGGTTTGACTAAGGGAAAAATGAGATTGCATGTATAAGTACACAATGCACATCATCACTGGGTGTATATGTGGTAAGTTCAGAGAAGTTCTTTAACCTGTCTAGGATCCTAGAGCAAAGAGAAGAGGCAGAAATCGAAATCAGAATTTCTGATTTTCACTCAGCAGTTCTATGAGAAATGATGCTCCCATGAATAGCTATGTTGCCTGCAAAGGCAAATATCCCTAGGAGTATGAAGTTCATTGCTAATGGTCTCCTGTCAGGACAAAACTATTTCAGTACAACACGAACGCTGCCCAGAATCTCTCTGGTTGCACATAAATTGACCGTTTCAACTCACAGTCTGGTGATAGTACACTGCACGCACAATCCAGAGAAGCAACAGACCAAATAAATGGAACCTGTGTAGCTCTGCTACTCAAGAAAGAGAAAGAGAAAACCTGGAAGAATGAAGTTTTTCCTCTCTGTACTTAGCCTTTAAATTGAGCCTAGATTTGTGCTGAATCCAGCTAGAACTACATAGTGAAAGTGATAGTGGCTTGATTATTGTAGTTTGAATTTTTAATCTATTCATCTTGAGCATTGCTTAATTAGCACCACTCAATTCATTCACCTAAAAAAGAGGGCATGCTTTGTACCCTCTAATACAGAAGTAGTAGTAAGATACACAAAACTTTTCTTGGGAGATATTTTAACCTAATATATATGAACAGTCACAAGAACACTGTTTTTATATCTCAGAATACCTTGGCACTGGTGTCCCAGAGAATTGCTTGCTTGGGGGGCCCGGGAGATAGCATGGAGGTAAGGCGTTTACCTTTCATGCAAAAGGTCATCGATTCGAATCCCGGTGCCCCATATGGTCCCCCGTGCCTGCCAGGAGCAACTTCTGAGCATGGAGCCAGGAGTAACCCCCTGAGAACTGCCGGGTGTGACCCAAAAACAAAACAAAACAAAACAAAAAAAGAATTGCTTGCTTGGGGTCAGAGTAAAGAGCATTTTTGCAGGTGGGTTTTCTCTCATAGCTATCATCATAGATTACATGTTAGATCTCCATCCATTTAAATATAATACCAGAGAAGACCCTGATCTTTATATTTGACTTAAAATGGATGAAAATGGTTGTGACTATATAAGTGTTTACTATTTCTAAAGGATGTGCGTTTGCCTCTAGCTATATACCCTTCAACTGTAAGAGATAGAGACAAATATTTAGAGGAAATCTATGAGAAGTTAGTGCAAGCAATAGTATATTTTTTATGGAGGTACATTTTCAGAAAATTTAGGATAGTTTCTTGAAAGCATATTTTTATAGGCAGTCAGAGAGGAAACGGTTTGATTATTCACTTGTCAAGTATGCTGCCATCCACTTTTAATTAGATTCTTTCAATTCTAGTGACAGTTATATAAAGTAACTTCTTCTGACTGTATCCATTTTACAGATCAATAGAAAAATAATGAATACCTGGACATTTATTTAAATTGTTTAAAGTAAATTTGACACCTAATTTGTACAAATACTAATGTAAGCAGTTAACAATTACTGTGAACTTACCATGGGGCCAAGAACTGGGTTAAGCACTTTGAAAATATGTTTTAATTTAAACTTCAGGTTGAAATTTTACAACAGGGAAAAAAAGGATAATAGAGCCAGTAAGTGACGAAGATGGAATGAGCTTCATCTGATTCCCAACTAAGATAGAGTTTTCTTGCAATTATTTCTGAGCTTGTATGTGGTCATGCTTTTCTAGTTTTCTAAAGTTCTCAGTTCTTCAGTCCTTGGCTCTTTGCAATGATCTCTTATATTTTTCTTTAACTACCGGATATCACTATACTCTGTTCTTGACCACTCCTGGAAAAAAAACACAGAAACCTCCAAAATTTGCTGGATTTACTATTCCATAATCACTAGATCCCTATAATTCTGCAAAGTAAATAGATACTCTCTGTTTACAGATGAGGATACTGAGGTTTAGAGGGTTTTAGTACACTTGTTCAAGGTCACAAAACTAAAAAGTGATGAAGTTGGATTTTAAATTGAATCAATCTAATGCTAGGGCCTGTGTCTTTCCACTTTCCATACAGGGTCCCCTGAACGTGTCCTGGGGAGTAATCCTGTGCTCACAGTGTGTTAGGGGATTAGAATTCTGAACAAAGTGCTTTCTAATCATTTTACTCTCAGAGGGCCTCCACTTAAGCACACTCCATTTTTTTTAGCATGAAAAGAGAACTTTGGAAAGTACAGAAAGTGCTTTCATTCCAGATAGTGGGCTAGGAATGAAAAAAAAAAAAGAATTTGCAAAGCAAATCTGTGGGGGAGATTGCTAATACTACTCTTTTCCTTCTCATATAATAGAAAGAGACATTTGAGAAACGACTATTGTGTGAATTTAAAAACAAGAAGTAAGGTCAGAAGTGCTGTGGTAGCAGGTCGGTGGAGGAAGTAGACTCTAGAATAACAGCTTTGACTGCAGGCCAGTGTTAATTAGGTTGTGGGCCTGAAGTGAACAAAGATTGAGCTTTAACTCTTTGTTTCTGAGTGAAGAATCTTGCTCCTTTCTGTTCTTTTAAATCCTCACATTAATAAAATATTTCTAGCATAAATATCAGAGGCAAGAAATAATCAGTATAGCAGATATTATTATTTTAAAAAGCCCACCAGAAGCAGCTAGGAAATTGACAACTGATCCCTAGGCATGTTTTACAGCTTTGCTCTTTATCATGGATAAAAGATGATTTCCTTACAGATATTTCACAAGTTGTTTGCAGTTGCTCTTGTCTTATATCACTAAAGCACAAAAACATTCATTTAAAAGGATATAGGCACATTTATGCTCATCACAGAACTTATTACTCTGCTTGGTACACTTATTTGTTTCCAAGATATGGAAACAATCCAAATGCACAGGTATGGATGAATACCATATTGTGATACATATACATAATGAAGCTCTAAAAAAAATGAAAGGAATCTTATAATTTTCTGAGAATATTATGCTGATGAAACCAGAGGATATCATGCTGAATGAATTTAGTCAAAAGGCAATCAATATATACAGAATAATCTCTTATATCTGGTGTCATGGTAAACAAACCTCAACAAGAAAGGGTTAGAAACAGGGTTTAATCGAAGGAGAGGCAAAGCAGGGAGGGGCCTTAAAGTCAACCCCCTAGGCTGAAAAGGGAGAGAGGACTAAAGTTGGGATCAGGACAAGGGGGTCAGCCAGGGAGAGAACCAGAGGAAAGGGAATAATAGGAGAGTCCAGTAAACAGTTTCTCTAGCAGTTCAGCAGCAACCATTCAGCAGAAGCAATCCTGCAGGGGCAACACCCCAACACTTCAGCCTAGATTTTAAAAACCCTTCAGCCAAGTACCCCAGACTGCATTGATAAGGGATCCCTCCTAACTGATTTTTAACCCTTAAAATAGTCCCCTCTCATGGCTGACCAGGGGCCATAGAAGTCTCTGTTCCCTTACATGTGGAACTTAAATATTCACTGCAGGATAGCAACAAAGGACCAAAGGCAACAAAAAAGGATAACTGTTTTCAAGTTGTCAGGATGTCATATGAACCCATTCTGGAGCAAGTAGGTGCCAGAGCATTATTAGGGCCTTCTCCAGTAGAAGTTTGATTCCTGGTGCTGGTACAAAAAACTGTGCTGGTTCCATAGATGGTATCCAACGTTCAGGGGTGAATAGCTAATATCCTATCTTCTGAAGCTTAAGCCAAGTTACTATGGCAAATGTTCGGGGTGAAAGGCCCCACTGAAATATAAAATTTATGAGTTCCTATCCCTATTAGATAAGAACTTGTTTCCATATGTAAGATTTCTCCATTTTAATGTGCTTATGCAAAAAGGAACAATGCCACATGATACTACTGATCATATAAGGGTAAAAATAACAAGTTAAAGAATCCCTATAACCTGGTTCTAACATGAACTCAAAATTCAATGGGGGAAAACTGCCACTACATAAGGAAATAGACAATAAGAATTAGACCTATTAAGTAAGTACATCTAAAGAAATATATGAAGGAGATATACATATCCCTTTTAAGTCTTTTAAAAGAGTCTGTGGAAAGGAAGCAGAGTTTTCTGCACTGCCACCTATCAGTGAGGTGAAGCCAGATGATGATACTTGTTGCTCTGACTGACGTAGGATATGTACAGAAACCAGGATCTCTAATTCTAGAAACCTGACTGTGACAACCATAACTGAGAACTTTTACGGTGATCACAAAGAAAGATATTGGAGTTATACAACTTAGTATGTCTGTAACCTGTAGCTTGACTTATGGCAAGATGTTTCATGGGTAGGGTCTTCCTGTTTTTAGGCCAAATTTTTTCTTTTCTATTTTCCTATACTTTGCTGTGCCTATGCTTAAAAATACCAAAAACAAACAACCAAACAAAAAACCCTTTTTCCCTTTCTTTTGAAGATTTCTTATCTTTTAAATAAGGACTCCCCCCTTTTTCATAGAACATTGGACATGGATTACTTTGTTTTACCACATATGACTGCATTTTTCCTATAAAACTAAGAAGAAAAGAAAACAAATACTGGGGGCCATGGGTCAAATGTTCTCAGATACATTGGTAGAAAAAAAATGAGGACATAACTTAATGTTCAAGCCAAAGTCAATGACAATAGAATTAGAGACCATAACTTTAACCATCTAAATTTAAATGGTCCTGTAACATTGGTAGGCCAGGGTGGTTGTATAGGATGCACTCTGGGTTCATTGGTGATGGGAGGTCAACACTGGTGGTGGGAATGGCCTTGACTCACTGTATATCTGAAATTCAACTATGAAGAACTTTGTAGATCACAATGATTTCAATAAAATATATTTTTTAAAAAAGTATAACTGATCCATACCACCGAATCTAAAATTGAATTGGGGGAAGGATATTAAAAAAAAAGAGGCAGTGAGGACTTTGGGAGAGGAAAATAGTTACACTTGTGATTGGTATGGTTATGGAATTATGCACAGAGGAAACTATTATTAACAATATATTAAAGAATAGAACCGTAATATTTTTTTGTTATGGGATCACATACAAGACGTCCAATGCTTACTTCTGGCTCTGAGTTCAGGGACCTCCTGGTAGGCTGGGTAAGGCCATGTTGGGTGCTGGGGGTCCAGAATTCAGCTTTCTTTATGCATAATCACATCAGCCTGCGTCTTGTTGAAGAGAACAAGAATCTGGCATAGCTTCTTGCTTGCTTGAGTCAATGATAAAAATTATAAAAGCAAGAGTAACTTGTACCAAAGAGGAGAAAGGTAAGACACTTAGGAATAAATATTGGGAAAGGATCCTTTCTCCAGGGTTGAGTTTCAGCATGCTCTGAATTTTTTGGTTTTACATATTTAATAACATTATTGGCTTAATGTTTTCCTCCCATGAAAAGCTCAAAAGGTTGGGTCTGTATCAGTCTATCTCAGTGAAAGTTATGGACATTCCCTTGTCAAGAATCTGACAGTAGAGCTAGGATCTCTATGTTATCATTATAGCTTCACTACCTGTTAGCAAGGCAATCTTTCCTGAGTTCAGTTTTCTGAGCCATATGACAAATACTATAGTAAATTCTGTCTCCAGAATACTTAGAAAATGATATAGTTGGACTTGATATCATGATACCTGATACCTATAAAAAGTAGAAGAGCTCTGACTGTTGTAAATGTTCTTCATAACTATATCTCTAAAAATTCACTAGCATTGTGCTAATGTAGAATAGTTATGATGAAAATATAAATGAGAAAAAGATCTATTTATTTTTATCTTCAAAAAATTCGGTTTTTCTTCTCTCTCTTTTTCTGTCTCTGGGTCATACCTGGCAGTGCTCTGGGGCTACTCCTGGATCTGCACTCAGAAATCACTCCTGGCAGGCTGGGGAACTATATGGTTTCCTCAAGTTCACTAAGTGATCCCCATGTCTAGAACGAGCAGTATACCCTGAGCACAGCTAGTGTGACCAAACAAACAATAAAGCAAAAATTAGGATAAATGCCCAAAGTTGTTTATATAACAACATGCCTAATCATTAATACAATAATATACCTATCTCCTGTTTCATGACTGTTACAAAAAAATCGTGTCTGTGGAAAGGTGATTCATGTCAACATTTGAACATATTTTTCTTCTTAGTGTACATACTTTAGCAGTACCTCCAAATGGAAGCCACAAGAATCCACTGGGAATTCTGTACAACAAAGAATTTCGTTGTTTAGAACTTCCTTTGAAGTCAACTCATTATTCTTATTGTGAATTTTAATGTCTTTCTTTCCTCTCTTTCCTTAAAGCTACACTATGAGACATCTGTTATAGAGGATGTATCTAACCAACAAAAGGATAATTCCTCTCTGATGGTTGTTAATGCAGATGGCTCAGTGGGACTTGGCATTTATTTAGGGCAGTGGCTTCATTATTTGATAAATTTATATGATTTTAGATGATGCTGATTCATTTAAAAACTAATTGTTGTCTGCTTTTATGGGATGAAGTCTAACATCTCAAATCATCTTAATAATTTTGGGTGGGTGACTCTGTATTTGATGGGATTTTTTTTCTTCACCTAATTTATAGAGATGAAATGTCATCCTATCTAGTGTTATAATTTCTTTGAATTCAAATCTTTCTAGATTATTGGTTCCAGTAGCATTGATATAACTCCCACTGTGTGCGATTGGGATTTTGTACCCTTTAAGAAGGCGTTATCAAATAAATAGGAACTCATTATAATGAAAATCATGAAAAATATGATAAAATAATGCCCCTGAAATAACTTAAGTCAATCATGAAAGTAAATTAAATATATTTTAATATTTTTATCAGTTTGGTATCTGGCTTTCTTTTTTTTATTTATTTTTTATTTTTTTGCTTTTTGGGCCACACCCAGTGACGCTCAAGGGTTACTCCTGGCTATGTGCTCAGAAATCGCTCCTGGCTTGGAGGACCATGTGGGATGCTGGGGAATCAAACCATGGTTGATTCTAGGTTAGCTCACACAAGGTAGACATTTTATAGCTTGCTCCACCTCTCTGACCCCAAAAAGAAAACTAGATTTTTTTTTGGTCATATACAGCAGCTTTCAGGGGTTAATCCTGGTTCTGTGCTCAGAAATCGCTCCTGGCAGGCTTGGGGGACCAAATGGGATGCTGGGATTTGAACCGGGGTCTGTTGTCTGAATGCAAGGGAAAGGCCTTATTGCTGTGCTATCACTTTCTTGATTATTAATATAAAAGAAAGCAAAGGTAAATTTTAAGAAAAAAATTTTATTTTTTAATTTTATTTTTTAATTAAATATTAATTTTAAAATAAGTATAGCTTACAATTTACATGGGAATGCAATTATGAGAAATAATACAGATAGAACCTGTCTATCTTTTACCAGTTTCCCTCAATGAGCATCTGTAAATACATCTTTCATACAATGTCATGATATTAATACTGACAGTTAAGGCTCAGTCTAACATTAGGATTCCATTCTCCCTTTGTCACTGCCACTCCCACACGTTATTCTCTCCTTTATTCTTGCTCATGAAACTCACTAATCTGTCCTCCATTTTCTGAAATTCTGTTATTTTTAAGGGCAGTGTATAGGCAAAATTGTATAGTATGTCATTGATTTTGTTGTAAAGATAAAAGATGCAGTGACTCCTGTGAGGATTAAAGAGAAATAAATGGAGGGCAATTATGGTACTACCATTGACCTCAGATTCAACACTTAACCTCATCTGAAAAATAAGCTAAATCTGCTAATTATGAAGATCCCTTCCAGTTCAAAATTTCTATGGTTCTATGAGTGAATCAAATGCTATTGAATCCTAATAGATATAATTGGAAGGCAGAATTGAGGCTTTGGGAATGAGAACTGAGAATCCAGCTTCTCTATAAGGATATTTCTAGCAATGTTCTCATTTTTTCTATTAGATGGTAATTTTCTTGCCATTTAAAATCTCCCTTTATTTTCTGATACTAGCAAAGAACATAATATTCAGGGATTTTTCCCTCCCCCTTCTTTTAAGTAGGATTATAGAGCCTCCTCTGAAAATTACTTAAATAAGAAAAGTGTAAAACCATTATTTGAAACTCCGTATCTTTTCCTATCTGCTAGGAAGGAAACTAAGTGAGCCATTAGACAGAGTTGCTTCTTGTAGTAAGGAAACCATAGACTGAAGTTGATGGAAGGATCAGGTGTTAGACTGTTATAGCTCCCTGTGCAAATATGGTACTATTAGGACCTCTTCAAAATGAAGTGCTTGTTTTCTTCCACTGTCTGAAAATCCATAATAATTTGAACTTTGAACCTATATATTAAGCAAAGACTAATAGGATTGGTGTGAACAGAGCAGGTATAGGCGATGTGATGTCACTGTTTTGTTTATTTTTTCACACCTCATTTACTATGGTTTTTCTAATACCTCTTGAATAGAA
>PVKC010028863.1:0-15300 GCA_004027635.1 Crocidura indochinensis
TTTTGTCATGCGCATTTAGAATGCAAGCAGTTCTGCTGTAAAACTAATTGCTATTAGGCAGTTTTTTTTTTTTTAATAAAAATTAAAAGATCCAACTGGTTCACAGTTTGGTTTCATTTCTCTGTTGATTAAATTAATCAGGGGGCCCGGAGAGATAGCACAGCGGTGTTTGCCTCCCAAGCAGCCGTTCCAGGACCAAAGGTGGTTGGTTCGAATCCTGGTGCCCCATATGGTCCCCTGAGCCTACCAGGAGCTATTTCTGAGCAGACAGCCAGGAGTAACCCCTGAGCACAGCCGGGTGTGACCCAAAACCAAAATAAAAAAAGAAAAAAATGATTAAATTAATCAATTTCATGTAAAAAAACAATAAAATCAATTATTTATTTCTATTTAAAGAGACAAATACCACTTTCCCAAAGAGGATGCTTAACACTATATTAATATTTTTCTCTGAGTGGAAATAAAAAAATGATCAGACACCAAACCCAAAGTCAACAACAACATAATTGATATCCTATCTACAACAAGCTACACACAGAGGGGAACAGTTACATTAGCACTCCCGGTGGCAAAGGAGGGAGATATGGGACACATGCTGAGAAAAGGGGTGGAGGGTGGTGGTGGGAATGGCCTTGATTCATTGATTCATTGTCATATGTACCTTAAATACTGTGAAATATTTATTTATTTGAATAATAAATAATAATATTTATTCACCTTTGGTCACAATAAAATTATTAAAACATTTTTTCCTGGAAAGAAAAATGATATAGATGCCTACACTCAAACTTGGCCCTAAAATATAGGCAGTTTTCCCTCACCCTTAACCCTCCTCCCAAAAGAATTGCACTTCTTTCCTTTATTAATGACTTGGTTTATATTTTATTACTATGTTCTTTTGTGGGCTGACTGGGAAATATTTGGAAGAAAGATAAAAAAATGACTTTGGGGGTGTGCCAAGAAGAAAGCTTAAAGGTCTGGTGTGCAAAGCTCCAGGATATATCCCTAGGCATGGTGCCCCTGAGTACTATTTGGGAGTCCCACACCCATAAAGTTCATGAATTCGAGGAAATAATTCATTTTGAAAACCATACCCAGTGCCAATTTTATTAAAGCAATGTTCCATTTGAAAAGGCAATGATATATGTGAACAGACCTAGTGCAGGTAAGGCTTTTGTGAGCTTCACAGTGATGTTTTTATTTCCTTGGGAACAAAATTTGTTCTTTTATTTTATAATTAAGAGGCAACTACTTTTACTTCATAATAAAATGTTCACAACTGTTTGAGAATAATTCAGATGACCAGGGAAATTGTACAGCTAATAGGGTCCTTGCCTTGCATTGCACAAAATCAAAACAGGTTCAGTGTTCAGCACCTCTTAGGGTTCCCTGAATCCCACTAGAAGTGGTCCCTGAATTCAGATCCAGGATTAAGGTCTGAGCACAACTGGGTGTGTCCTTTTGAATGAAACAACTTGGATGATATTATAGGGTAGAAACATAATTCCATTTATCAAGCAAATAATTATTGTTTCCCTTACAAGTGCAAAGTAATTGATAAGTGTCTCATTGTCTGACTGATGTTCTCTAGGAAAGGTTTAGTGAGACTGAAGATAATTTAGAAGTAAATAATGTTAACCTTTTCCTTCTAATATCAATTTCTTAAACTAATTTTGACTGCAACTTTAAGTGATAATGTGGTGTTGGCCATACTAGTGGTGCTCAGGGAATTAATTCACCCCACTCTTCATTCCCATGGAGAGAGCATGTATAAAAACCATTTGAGATATTTCCATGAAATCACATTAAAAATATTAAGTTAGGTGGCCGGAGAGATAACATAGAAGTAAGGCGTTTGCCTTGCATGCAGGAGGATGGTGGTTCGAAACCCTGCATCCCATATGGTTCTTGGAGCCTGCGAGTAGTGATTTCTGAGCATAGAGCCAAGAGTAACCCCTGAGCACTGCTGGGTGTAATCCAAAAACAAAAGAAAAAGTAAGTTTTGGACCTAATTACCTAAGCCCTGGGAATAAATTTATAATATAAACTGAGGTACACTGCTACGGACCTTTCAAGAGCTGAGCTGGTATTAAGTCTGTCAATAGGCCACACCATTCAAGTTCACTAAGTGGATTTACCTCTTTTCCTAAAGACCAGCCATAGGCACAGTGTACAGTTTCTTAATATATAGTCCTGGGTGGTACAGCACTAGTGTAGGTTAACACTGGCATATATAGATTTTAATAATGTGGTGGTGTACAAGTCCCTATTGCCTAGTATGGTAGCACACTACCAACACTGTACAGGAACAATTAGAATTTTGCGTCCAAGATGCCCTCATGCATTGCAATGCCAGAAAAATGGGAAAATACTGTCTGGAGAAGAAAATGATGCACACATTATAAAGACAAAAACAATCTTATAAAAAGCATTTTCTCAGAATGTACCCATCCCAATTATCAAACAATATATGTCTGCAATATGCAACTAGTCTACCCATTCATCTATCCATCCATCCATTTATCTCTCTATTTCTCCATTCTTTCATTCATTCTAAAAATATTTACAAAAGAGACTGGATATGGGAAGGCAGAATGGTCCAATTTTTAATCTTCCTAAATGACATCTGTGATAGGGTAAGTTAAATAATTAAATAATTTAAGGTAGCAATAAGTGTTATGAGTGTTATGAGACCATGATACAGTGATGTGACTAAGACCAGAGCACAGAGGACTTGAGATTTAGTGGTCAAGGCAGACCAGGATTCCGCAGATCCTGGATGATGGGAAAGAAAGTTAAAGGGTAAGAGCATTATCAACAAGAAAGAAAAAGTAAAAAAATGAAATGTTTGTTTCTTGAAAGAGGTTGCCTAGCCTACCATGAGAATTAAGGAGTAAAGTGAATTAAAATGAGTTGCAGAAACCAGTAAAAGTTTTGATTTAGCCCTAAAGAAAGAAGCAGATGGATGGCTAAAGAAACAGTGGTACATATACACAATGGAGTATTATGCAACTGTCAGGAGAGATGAAGTCATGAAATTTTCCTATACATAGATGTACATGGAATCTATTATGCTGAGTGAAATAAGTCAGAGAGAGAGAGAAAGATGCAGAATGGTCACACTCATCTATGGGTTTTAAGAAAAATGAAGGGCATTCTTGCAATAATTTTCAGAGATAAAAGAGAGGAGGGCTGGAAGTTATAGCTTACTTCATGAACCTCACCACAAAAGTGATGAGTTTAGTTAGAGAAATAACTACATTGCAAATTATTCTAACAATGAGTATGTATGAGGAAAATAGAAAGCCTGTTAGAGTACAGACTGGGGGTGGGGTGGGGAAGAGGGATATTTGGGACATTGGTGATGGGAATGTTGCACTGGTGATGGAGGGTGTTCTCTTACATGACTGAAACCCTACCACAATCATGTTTGTAATCCAGGTCCTTAAATAAAATATTACTTTTAAAAAAGAAGCTCACAATTTTTATATTCATATATTTTACATTAGTGATTCCAGTTAAGTCTAAAATGTGTATCTCATTATAGGTTCATCTTATATTTCCTTAATCACTAATGTTGAACCTATTATTGGTTTTATTTAATCTTGTTTTTTGCGGGGGTGGGGGCTACACTCTGTGGTGCTCAGGAATTACTCCTGACTCTACACTCAGGGATCATTCTGGTGGGCTTGGAATACCATATGTGGTGCTGGGGACCAAACCTGCATCAGCTCCATGCAAGGACCCTACCCACTATACATCTCTTCAGCCTCCCCACTTCTTGGTTTCAAGATCAAGGAAATGTTGGTCTAATAAAATGAGTTGGGAAATGTTTTTCTTTCTTTTCTGAAAGAGAAAAGTGTAAGACTCAGAGTTATTTTTAAATGTTTAGAAGAATTCACCAGTGAAAACGAGTATGAAATTTATCTTTTAGAAGGTGTAATTTCTTTTTTTTTTTTTTTTTTTTTGGTTTTTGGGCCACACCCGGTGACGCTCAGGGGTTACTCTTGGCTATTCGCTCAGAAGTCGCTCCTGGCAGGCACGGGGGACCATATGGGGAACCGGGGGATCGAACCGCGGTCCGTCCTAAGTTAGCGCAGGCACCTTATCTCCAGCGCCACCGCCCGGCCCCGAAAGTGTAATTTCTAATACTTTCTAATACTTATCATGGTATTAAATTTATTTCAAAAAAAGTAAAGGATGCAGAGAAAAATATATAAAAATATGGTGGAAATTGGAATATCTGAAGATTTCAAAATTTCTAGACTTGGAGACAGGGAGCAGAGAATTAAATAAATGATATTATGGTTTGAGAAGGGGATTCCTGAAGATAGCACAGATACTGTAGGTTGTGATGATGATCAAATACAGGGTATGGCCTTGATCATAGGTAGCTAAACTCAGGTGGAAGGATGGATTTGTAGAGATCAGGCAAAAGTGAGAAAAAATCAAGGGAACTGAGAAACCACAATGTTAGATTGATTTTACTTGTGAATTTTGAACTCACAGAATGTTACAGTAAGGATAAAAAGGAAGAAATGAATATAGTGATTGAATGAATGAATGAATGTTATATGTCCTATGAAAATACTCTCTGATATTTGATTGTAATTGGCAGCATACTAAAATATTGGTAGATAATTAGGGAAAATACTTGCCAGCACATATATAAGCCCACTCTTAGCTTCCTTTCCTTTTAGAAAGTCTTTTGCTGGTTTTCCATCCATCCATTTCTGACTCTATTCTTTCTATTGCGGATCTCTATTGTGAATATTCTTAAAAAGCTCCATAACCTTGATGAAAAGACTCTTAATAAATGCCAGAAAAGGGACCAGAGAGATAGCATGGAGGTAGGGTATCTGACTTGCTTTCAGAAGGATGGTGGTACGAATCCCGGCATCTCATATGGTCCCCCGAGCCTGCCAGAAGCTATTTTTGAATGTAGAGCCAGGAGTAACTATGAGAGCTGCCCAGTGTGACCCAAAATTAAAAAAAAAAGCCAGAAAATTATCTTATTATCTAATAAAACCTACCATAAAGTGTATCCTTGTTTATAGTAGATGTGAACCCAGTTTAATTTTATTTGTTAAAATAAAGAATCTTCAATCCCTTCAGCCTTAATTAATGTATGATTACATAATGTGCTGTGTTTTAAGATTTTTATTTTTGCAAGACTTGAATCTGCACAAGGCTCTGAGTAACACTTTTATCTCTGTAAACTAGTATGGCATATTTGGTTCCTCCCTGTCTAACCTTGCACAGACTTTTATAAAAAAAAAAAAATTCCCTGGGAAGTCCATGGCCATATTCCAATCTGTTTGAGCCAGATACTGCATAACTGACTTCAGGGTGGTCCTTGGGAATAATGTTTTGTTTGGGACCAGGAATATTTTTAAGGGTGTGAAAACACTTGCAGCTTGAGGAGAAAGTAAAATCATGAAACTACTGCCTAATAAACAATCGAAGGCAAGCTTTCATGCCCAGAACAGAAGAATGTGAGAGTCTTAAAGCTGTTGTTTCAAGATTTGAGAATTACAAGGATGAATTGCCACATGAGGTTTGATTTATCTTCACCCTCCTTACATTTCCTCAGTTACTCTTGCTTGCTTTCACTGCTGCCAAATGAGAAAAATTTTCCTAAGTGCTGCTCACTGTAGTCATTTGAATCTTATGGAGAAGCTGCTTGAATTGAAGGTTAGTTTAATGCTGTGAACAATGTGAGTAAAACTCGCAAATATGATAAGTAATCACTCTACGTTTACTTTGGATTTTAGTTAATAGGTCAACTGAAACGGAAGTAAAATAAAAATAATTGTGCAGGATGAGTTGAGGGAGATCACGCTTGTTGCCAATTCCAGGCTACCTCTGCATTAGGAGGAATCAATGAAATGGGTTAAGGGTGTTTTAATTTATCTTTTAAGAGGGGAATTGTGGAGGGTCTTTAGGAAAATCTTTACAAGGAGTCTGTGTGGGTGGGTAGTCACGCCCAATATCAAGGTTATGAACTATAGACTTGACCCTGGATTGTAGCCTGTTTCACTTTGTTTTCACACACTCTTTTGTTTTACAATCTGAATTATTTTCTTTTCAGCACTTTACTTTGTGGTTGGTTTCTTCCAGATTTACAATATAACGAAGAGTATGGGCTTTCATTTTGTTGTTTTGGAAGTACAGCTTACCTACAGGTTAGAGAGTGGGACCTTTTCTGAGAACTGGCTCTTGTGCTTCAAGTGACTGAGTTGGGAGGCAGTGAGGAAAGATCCTGCCATAAACATGAATTTCCTACTGCTTACTTTCGTGAGAATTTCTTGGCAGCTTCTCAACACAGAGTTTGTTGAAGTGAGCAGATTGGAAGCTATGCCAACGAATGAAGATTGCATTGGCTTGCATTTTTATTCACAAATGGAGTTAATGAGCCCAAATTTGACATACTAGAGCATAACTTTGGATAGCAACAATGTCAAGATAACTCAGATTTTGTCAAGATCAGTTTATTGCCAGCTAGCTCTCAAGGAAAGCAAATGTTCAATTTAAAACCATTCCCATATTTTTCTGATAAATTATTTATATGAAACAAAAGAGACCAAATTCATGCCAAGACACTTTCTTTGGGGGTGGAGGGAACCCAGTATCTAGAATATGAGTTTTGTTTACAAGAAAAATATCTATTTCCTGAAACACGTAAGACTTAGCAGCCCAGGATCCAGACTGTGCAGTCAAGGGTCATGTGACTTTCTTTCCTTCCTCATTCTATTTTGTTTATTTATTTTGAGGAGTTTAGGACCACACCCAATGATGCTCAGGGATTACTCCTGTCTCTACTCTAAGAAATTACTCCTTGCAGTGTTTGGAACCCATATGGGAAATGGGAGTTGGAGCCCAAGTTGAGCTTGTGCAAGGCAAATTCCCTACCCACTGCACTCTCACTCAGGCCCCTTTCCTTTATTGTTTTAGATGCTTGCTTTCTTTTGAGTCAAAAGATATTCTGAGCCCCCTCAGGAGTTACTCTTGGCTCTGCATTCAGGAGTCAGTCTTGGTGCTCAGGGGATACTCAGAGTGCTTATAAGGGATGCTGGACATTGAACCCGGATCTGTTGCATGCAAGTAAAATGCCCTGCACTCTGTACTATCAATTCTGCCGCAGTGTTGTTGTTTTTTCTGCTGTTGTTTTTTGTTCTTTGGTCTCACTTGGCAATGCTCAGGTGTAGTTACTCCTAGCTCTGTACTCAGGAATCACTCTTGGTGGTGTTCAGGAGACTAAATGGGATACTGGGATGCAGGTCAGGTGCATTCAAGGTGGCCTTGTGCACTGTACTATTGCTCCAGCCCCTGCTTTAGTAACTTAATAATTCAAAATATTACATGAAAAAGACCATACAAATACATGAAATCATATCAGTAGTACTGTTGTAAACTACAGTGTTTACAAGGAAAAAAAGGAGGAGGGTGAGGGAAAGTACAGCAGGTAGGGTACTTCCCTTGCATGAGGCTGACCTAGATTTTATCTCCAGCGTCTTTTATGGTCCCCCAGCCTGCCAAGAGTGATTCCAAACACAAAGCAAGGAACTCCTGCGCACTGGTGGATGTTCCCTCTGAACTCCCCCCACCCCCCAAAAAAAGTAAAAAGTTGCTTTCCTTAGTTGCAGGCTAGGGGGTAGGAGGGAAACTGGGAACATTGGTGTGAGGAAATGGAGACTGGTGAAGGGATTGGTGGTGAAACATTGTATGCCAGTCATGAATAACTTTGTAAATCAAGTTGCCTCAAAAAATTTAAAAAACAAAATTTGCTTATATGCACCAAACATTTAGTAAATGTTTTGGATAATCAATAGCCTAAGTAGAAAATTTTGCCTTTATTAATAATTACATACATTATTGTGTGATAATATGGTATAATCTATACATATATGCTATGAGGGTGGAGAACACAGTTTACATTCTCTCATTGAAATTTATTATGTGTTACAATTAATGAGGGGATTTGCCATGGATTACAACTTGAGGCAGAGCTAGTGGATTGCCACATCTTCTGATACCATCTAACAAACAACAAGACAAAATACTGTTGGACAGTTTTCACTATTATCAAAGGTAAAGATAACATGTAGAGAAAGAATTGAAAATCAAAATCCTGACAAAATTATGTCTGCTCAAGGAAAACCAAAAAGCTATTAAATGACTGGAAACAAATTGCATTTTCTTCAGATGAACTATACAGCCCTGTTTTTCTTTAGTTGGGCAAATAATTTACCAGCTGTGACTTTGTTGCTTAATCACAAGGTCATGTGGATGTGGCTGATAAGAGAAGCTCTGTTTTATTTAGTAAATGGATTAACATAACCAATACACGAGGAAAATCAGTCACTAGTTATCTTCATGAAAGCACAAAATATTTCCTGATTAGGTAACTGTAGATAATCCCTTTAGAGAATATCATTTGATCTTTGTGTTTGATGACTAAATGGTTTAATCATATCCTTAACTTTAAGTCCTTAGGCTCTTTATTTTCTTTCTCTTTTACTTCCCTTTTTTTTTGTTTTTTGTTTTTTTGTTTTTGTTTTTGGGTCACACTCAGCCATGCTCAGGGTCTATTCCCTGTTCAGTACTCAGGAATTATTCCTGGCAGTGCTTAGGGGACCATATAGGATGACAGGATCAAACCCAGGTTGACTACATGCAAAACAAGTGCCTTCACCACTGTACTATGGCTCTGGCCCAAGCTTTAATTTTGTTTTTGTTTTTGAGCCACGACCAGCAGTGCTCAGTGATTACTCCTGGCTCTGTGCTTAGAAGCTTCCCTTTGTAGACTCGGAGAAACATACGGGATGCTGGGAATTGAATTCCGATTGACCACATGCAAGGCAAACGCTACCCACTGTGCTATTGCTCAGGCCCCTGGCCCAAGCCTTTGTTATCTTATATTGACCTATGGCTTATAGATTCTAATAATATGCTCTCTCTATTTTGGTTGTTTGGTTATTGTTGTTTTTGCTGCTATTTGTTTTTCTTTGAGTCACCTGGCAGTGCTTAAGTCTTACTGCTGCCTCTGCACTCAGGAAATACTCCTGGTGATTTCAGGATGCTGGGATGCTAGGAACTGAACCAGGACACCTACATGCCAGACAAACATATTATCACTCTGGTCCCCTCTTTATTTTTTCTTCTAATTTTTTTTTATTTTTATTTTTTAAATTTTTTATTTTTAATTATGAGAGCAAAGATGCAAAGAGAGAGGACAAGGTAAAGTTAAAGTGGGAAGACGATCACTCATAAACAGAATTCACCTAAGTCCCCTAGCTGGTATGGAATTCAGGGGTTTCAAAGTAGGTGCGGCAGCGGAGCGAAGGGTTACGGTCCGGAAATCGGCTTAGCAGAGAGGAGGAGAGAAGACGCAGGAACATGGTCGCGGTGGTGGTCTTTATGTTTCTCCCCCTCTTTATTTTTATTTTTATTTTATTTTTTTTTGGTTTTAGGGTCACACCCGGCAGTGCTCAGGGGTTACTCCTGGCTCCATGCTCAGAAATTGCTCCTGGCAGGCACGGGGGACCATATGGGGCACCGGGTTCGAACCGATGACCTTTTGCATGAAAGGCAAACGCCTTACCTCCATGCTATCTCCCGGGCCCCCCTCTTTATTTTTTAAGGTCACATCCTGCAGTGCTCAGGGATGACTCCCTCTCTGTGCTCAGGAATCACTCTTGATAGGGCTCAGGACAAAGAAAATTTTATGGGGTGCCCAGGATAAAACTATTGCTAGCTGCCTGTACATATTCAAGTAATCAAACTGTACTATCACTCCAAGTCTCTTTGGTTTTCTGAGGGGAGGGCATACTAACTTTCTTGGCCACTGACATTCATTTGTAGGAATTAGATGATTGTCAAGAGAGTAATTTGTGGGACAGAATGATAGCATGGAGGTAGAGCATTTGCCTTGCATGCAGAAGGACGGTGGTTCGAATCCCAGCATCCCATATGGTCCCCGAGCTTGCTTGGGATAATTTCTGAGTGTAGAGCCAGGAGTAACTCCTGAGCGCTGTCAGGTGTGACCCAAAAACCAAAAAAAAAGTGTAATTTGTACATGAAGACACAAGCTAACTAATTTCAGGGACATTAAATCATAAGTTTGCCTTGTGAACTCTGATAAATTAATGCTGTGTTTACTATAAACAGATTCTTAGGACTTTGGTTTTAGATCACCCAACCCTTGTTAGAAAAATATTCCTTTTTTTTTTTAGAAAAGTATTTCTGTAATACCCAGCTTACAAGTGATAAGTGGGAGACATAGAGTGAATAAATATCTTCCCCTCACCCCCAATTACATCTTTAAGGGGTAAAGACAAGACTAGAGCCTGCCTTATCTGGTTTCTGTGATTATGCAATTAACTCCAAAGCACTTGACTCTAAACTGACTATGAAAACCCATCAAGAGGATTTTCTACATACTTCCCCCAACTTCATTACTACTTTACTACAGTACAAATTATTTGGGCTGGAAATTATTTCTGCTGGAGAAACCCAACATCATGCTTATCATTTCCAGTTGTGGGAAAAGATGGCAAGACCTAGATCATGTTCTTAAAGCTTAACCAAACAAAAGATTCACAAAAACTATTCTATTTTCTTTTTGGACTGGTTCTTTGGAGGGTAAGATTTGGCATTACTTTACCTTTATGCTTTACTATATGCTCAGTAAACTTTTGGAAGATAAATGAGATAAGTTTAAAAAAGTTTCTAATCTTGTTGACGTTGTTAGCAATCACAGATATAGCATATATAAAAATATATATACAAAAATAAGAATTGTTTTTTGTTTCTTTATTGGAACATATTCCTTCTATCTGTTTAATGTTCTAGTATTGATAAGAAAATAGATTAATTCATCACAGAACTCAAAATAAAGGATTACTTAATTTAAAATTTTTCACTGAAAACTCCAATTTTGTGAATAGAATAAATTATCTCTTAATTACTATACTTTAAGGAGCATTTTGTTTAGATCTGGGGGTTATTATTTCATTATTTTTGCAATTTTATTTTGCAGAAAACATCGGCTGGTCTGCAAAAGATGCTTTGGTAATAGACCCGATTCATGAGCCTTTTTTTTAGTTTTTGGACCATATCCAGCAATACTCAGGAGTTATTCCAGGCTTTGCATTCAGGAATTGCACCTAGCTGTACTCAGGGAACCAAATGGGATGCCAGGGATCAAACCTAGGTCAACTGCTTGCAAGGCAAGCACTTTACCCACTGAACTATTTCTCAACCACTGAGACTATGCTTATCTGATATTCAGATACAATAACTTTTTTTTTTAATTTTTAAGTTGACATGCTGTACAATGAGCTTTCTTTTGGATGCATAGTTTTATGATTGCATCATATATACACTTACATAAGCCTGGCCACAATAAATATATAGAACAGTAGCGCCATCTAAAAAAGTTTATACTGCCCCTTTGTAGTTCTTCCCTCCCCCACTAAGCAACCAATAATTTGTTCTTTGTCTTTATAAATTTTTAATTACGAGAATGCCATTTAGATAGCCTAGAATACATAGCCTTTTAACACTGATTTCTTTCTCTCAAACTTTGAGATTCATGTATGTTGTTGTTTGTGTTTTTTCTTTTTATTCTTTAATGGTATTCCAGCATATGTGTATACCACAGCTTATTTATTCATTCATTGTTTGAAGGTTGTTTCTAATATTTTTACTTCTACAAGTAAGGCTTCTCTAACCTTACATGTACAGTATTTGTGTAAACATAAGTTTTTGTGGGGTTAGAGTGATAGTACAGTGGGTAAGGCATTTGCCTTACATGCAGCTGACCCTGGTTCAATCTTCAGCATTCAGTGTGGTTTCTGAATCTGTCCAGAGTAATTTATGAGTACAGAGTTAGGAGTAGTAAGACCACTAGAAGTACCTTTAGGTGTGACCCAAAACCAAACCAAAACAAACAAAAAATATAACTTGTAATTTTTTTTTTTTTGGTTTTTGGATTTTGGGTCACACCCAGCAATGCTCAGGGGTCACTACTGGCTCCAGGCTCAGAAATCGTTCCTGGCAGGCTCGGGGTACCATATGGGATGCCGGGACTTGAACCACCAACCTTCTGCAAGCAAGGCAAATGCCTTACCTCCATGCTATCTCTCCAGCCCCATAGCTTGTATTTTTTAGTGTACATAACTAATAGTGAGATTATTGGGACATCTAGTATTATATAATTTTGTAAAAAAAATTGTCATATGTTTTGGCTTTGTTTTGGGTGGTGCTCAGTGGTTGCTCTTGGCTCTGCTTTCAGAAATTACTCCTGCCGGGCTTGGGGGATGATATGAGTTGTTGGGGATCAAACCCACGTCAGCTGCTTGCACGGCAAATGCCCTACCTGCTATGCTAAAGCTCTGGCCCCAGAAATTGTCATGTTTTTTTCTTAGAATGGTTGTGTCATTTTCTTTATTACTGTATGGTATAGTTTCATTGATATTAAGTCCTGATCAGCACTTGATATTGCCCCTTTCTCCCTCTGATAGGTTTGTATTAACATCTGATTGTAGTTTCAATTTGCATTTCTTTCATGCGAATGATACTGCAGTTTTCCTTCTATACTAGTTAACATCTAGTTCTGTTCTTTGGCGAAATGTCTTTAAATTGCTGAAATAAATTTTTTATATATTTATTTTTATATTTTATTTTTATTTTGTTTTGGTTTTTTTGGGGGGGATCACACCTGGCAGTACTCAGGGGTTTCTCCTGGCTCTGTGCTCAGAAATCATCCCCAGCAGGCATAGGGGATTTTATGGGATACCGGGATTCGAACCACCATCCTTCTGCATGAAAGGCAAATGCCTTACCTCCATGCTATCTCTCTGGCCCCTTATATCTTTATTTAAATAACTTGATTACAAATATGATTGTAGTTGGGTTTCAGTCATGTAAAGAACACCACCCTTCACCAGTGCAACATTTCATCGCCAATGTCCCAAATCTCCCTCCTTCCCACCCCATCCCCGCCTATATTCTAGACAGACTTTCTACTTTCCTCATTCTTTCTCATTGTTATGATAGCTTTCAATGTAGTTATTTCTCTAACAACACTCATCACTCTGTGTGGTGAGCTTCACGTAGTGAGCTGGACCTTCCAGCCCTCCTCTCTTTTGTCTCTGAGAATTACTGCAAAAATGTCTTTTATATTTCTTAAAACCCTTAGATGAATGAGACTATTCTGCGTTTTTCTCTCTCCTTCTGACTCACTTCACTCAGTCTAGATTCCATGTACATCCATGTATAGGAAAATTTCGTGACTTCATCTCTCCTAATGGCTGCATAATATTCCATTATGTATGTACCACAGTTTCTTTAGCCATTCATCTATTGAAGGGCATCTTGGCTGTTTCAGAGTCTTGCTATTGTAAATAGTGCTGCAACAAATATAGGTTTGAGGAAGGGAGTTTAGATAAATTTTTGTAATAGGGCTAATCCTGATGGTGCTTGGAGTCCCATGAAGTACCAGAGATCCCACTGAGAATCTCCAATATGCTAAGCATGTGTTCTGCCACTTAAACTATCTCTTTGTCTTTTTTGTTGTTGTTGTTTTGTTTTGGGGCTACATCCAGTGGGGCTCAGAGCTTATTTCTGGCTCTGTGCTCACAGATCACCCTTAGTAGGTTTGGGATCCTATATAGGGTGCTAGGGACTGAACCCATGACGGCTTTGTGCAAGGCAAGCACCTTGCCTACTGTACTTTCTCACAATCCCCCATGAAAAAATTAAAAAAATTAATTTTACAGACAGTCCTCAAAAATTAGTATTAGTTTTGCACTCAAGAATCAATTGGGAGACCAAATGAGATGCTGCGGATCGAACCTGGGTCAGCCACATGCAAGGTACTGTGCTACTATCACTTCAGCCTCATGAAAGAAAGCATTTTAAAATTGGGTTGTTGATTTTCTTTCTTTCTTTTTTTTTTTTTTTTTTTTTTGGTTTTTGGGCCACACCTGGTGACGCTCAGGGGTTACTCCTGGCTATTCGCTCAGAAGTCGCTCCTGGCAGGCACGGGGGACCGTATGGGGAACCGGGGTATGGAACCACGGTCCGTCCTAGGCTTGTGCAGGCTACTTACCTCTAGCGCCACCGCCCGGCCCTGTTAATTTTCTTTTTGCTGTAAAACTCTAATTCTTTATATTTTGGGATACAAGCCCTGTAACATACCATTATTTAGAAATATTTTCTTATGCTATGTAATTTATCTTTTTAAAATTATTACAGAGAAAAAGTTTTAAATTTTGAGGAAGTACAAGTTAGTTAAATATTTTCAAAAGGGATCTGTGGCAAGGCATAACAATGAATCTGGTCTTTAAGATGTCTAACTTAGAAAGATGTCTTAATGTTTTTCTTCTAAAACTTGTATCACCTTGTGTCTCACTTTTGGATCTATGATACATTTTGCATACATTGACATCTAAGTTCTGAGAAATAGGTTGAAGATCATTCTTATGTTTGCTTTCTTGTGCATGGTAGCCAATGCTTTCAACACCTTTGACATAGGTGTCACTTCTGTTTTCAACACTCTTGCAGTGTTGTTGCAACCTGTTCATATGTGCCCGATCCAGAGTCCCTTAAGAGACCTGGGCAGCATCTCCCCATCAGTTAGTCTATTTCTGGCCTTTGCCTTACAGCTTAGGCTCAGATTCATGCACAGGTCAGGGAGAAAGCTTAGAAATATCCCATACATTCGCTGTCTCTTTCTTCTCCGCTGACCTGGCCAACAAACAACTAAGACTGCAACTGCCCTGGGCCCCACCCTCGGTAAGGACCGACCCAACACACGTGGGGCCAAACCTGCCTGGTGATTGGGAGCCCAGAGACTCTTAAAGAAGCCACCATGCTGCCTGTTCCTGTCTCTTTCTTCTCCGCTGACCTGGCCAACAAACAACTAAGACTGCAAACGCTCCAAGACCCAGAACTAAAAAGCGCGGCCGCTCCGCTTTGCTCCGCTTCGCTCCGCTTCGCTCCGCGGCCGCGCTAGCCTTATAACCTTTGAATTCCATTTTAGTACTTTGTAAGAAATACCAGCAGACGTGCACTCAGCCTTTCCCAGCCTCTTTGCTGCTGAGCTGCTACACTGAGGAAAACCTGAGCCACTAAGACCAAACCGTCTCCGGGGACCAGCCTCCATTGCTTCCACGGAGCTGCTAAGACCAAGGCACCGCTAAGACCAAGGCCTATCCGAAGGCCAGCTTCCTTGGGCACCCAGAGTCCTTAAAAAAAAAAAACAACAGCAGCCATGCGCTCAGCCTTTCCTCT
>PVKC010028865.1:0-15291 GCA_004027635.1 Crocidura indochinensis
GTTTTTGGGTCGCATCTGGTAGTGCCCAAGGGTTACTCCTGGCTCTATGCTCAGAAATCGCTCCTGGCTCTATGCTCAGAAATCGCTCCTGGCAGACTCAGTGGACCATATGGGATGCCGGCATTCAAACCACCATCCTTCTGCATGCAAGGCAAATGCCTTACCTCCGTGCTATCTCTCCGGCCCCTTATCACATCGTCTTAAGGGTTATTTTTTAAAATTTTATTTATAATGCAATTGTGAAGGTATATTTAGGTAGCTTGGAGACGCTCCCAGCAATATTCAGTCTCACTGTGCAAGACTGATGATTTAGTGAACAAGACTATTAAGAATGCCTAGATCCACTAAGGTCATCCTAGGATGGACCGTGGTTCGATCCCCCAGCATCCCATATGGTCCCCCTAAGTCAGGAGCGATTTCTGAGCACATAGCCAGGAGTAACCCCTGAGCGTCAATGAGTGTGACCCCAAAACAAGACTAAACTAAAAATGTAACATGCAAATTCCCATATCAATGATAGTATTTTAATCCTGGTAGATATAATAGGGAAATGTGAAGCATGGTGTTATAATATAGCATTCACTTCAAAAAGAAAACCGCTAGTCTAGCTCCAGATCATTACTGATTGCTTCAATCTCTGTCAGTTCACGTTTCTAAGCCTTACTTTTCCCATGCCTACAGTGGAAATTAAAAATATAAAAATAAAACTATTTTTCAAAATAAATCATAAAAACATGAAGAGAGTATGATATCGAATAATTATTAAACCCATAACAGATCACAACTCAAACACTAGCACTTTCTTTTCTTAGTTTTGCAGTTACGACTTCAACAGAGAAGGACCCAAGAACAGCTGGCTAACCAACGCATAATACCATGTGAGTAGCTGTATCTCTTACTGTTTATTTTGTAGAACCAGAAGTTTGATTACACCTCAAAGTATTGTGTATCCACATAACAAGACTTCAAAGAATCTTTCAATCTAAATATCAAACTTTAGCTGTAATGTCCCAGTGAAGAGGTGTATAACATAAACACAATTTATCACTGGCAGTTCTCACCTTCTTATAATTGGAAATAACTTATTTTTAGGACACATTATCTTTTTATCATCTCCATAGCACTAGCTTCATTTCTCTAGGTAACTGAGTCCACAATTTATTGAATATTGTCAAAGCTACTTTTACAGAAGACTAAATAGCAAGGTATTTTATGAGTTACGGGACATAATTTGAGTCAAAGAATAATTTATGCTGATTTAAAATATATGTTTGAAATTTCTGACCAATTTAGCAATTAAACTAAATTACTAAATTAATATTTTTGACGAGTTATAGAGGTAAATAAGAGTGCCTCGGATGAATTCAATTTATAATTTAAGTTCCTTTATGTCATACTTAGTAATTTCCTCTCCCCAATAAATTAAAAATTTAAGATGTTAATGTCTCTTGAAGATATACAGGCTTTTCTATGATCATTATTTTATTTTATTTTATTTTTGTTTTGTTTTGGGCCACACCCGTTTGATGCTCAGGGGTTACTCCTGGCTATGCCCTCAGAAATTGCGCCTGGCTTGGGGGAGACCATATGGGACACTGGAGGATCGAACTGCGGTCCGTCCTACACTAGCACTTGCAAGGCAAACACCTTACCTCTAGTGCCACCTTCCTGGCCCACGATGATCATTATTTTAGAGTTTAGCAAATACCTATTGATTAATCAATTACAATTATGAGTTAAAGCCTGAAACTATAATTTAATTTAATTCAGAATCTGCCAAAAAATAGATTTTCAGGCCTTTTTCTTGATAATCCCAAAGGAAGTAATTTCTTGTTCATGGCTAAATTCTTCAAAGAGTGAGCAATAACTATATATGTCTTTTTGTGAAATGACCCTTTTTAGTTTTACTAAGCACAAAATTTGTTAAAGTCCCTTTGTAATTTTATTTATTTATTTATTTATTTATTTACTTTTTGGTGTTTGGAGCACCCAGCGGTGCTCAGGAGTTACTCCTGGCTCTAAGATCAGAAATTGCTCCCGGCTCGGGGGCTCATATAGGACTCCAGAAGTTGAACCCATGTCTGTCTTGGTTCAGCCACATGCAAGGCAAACACCTTACACAGTGCTACTTCTCTGGTCCAACTTTGCAATTTTAAATCTACTGTATTTAAGAGAAGAAACCAAAAAAATATTTTTATTTATTCTCCTACTTATCAAGATGTCAAAAACTGATGACCTAAGGACTGCAGGCTTGAGGTCAGATATAAATAAAATTCAATAAAAACTAATCAGACTATTTTTTTAATGTTGCCATCAATAGAGAATGCAATTTCTTTTTAAATGTGCCATTTTGTAGCTATTTTATTTTATTTTATTTTTGTTTTTGGTCACTCCCGGCAGTGCTCAGGGGTTACTCCTGGCTCTATGCTCAGAAATCACTCTTGGCAGCCACGGGGGATCATATGGGATGCCAGGATTTGAACCACCATCCCTACCTCCATGCTATCTCTCCAGTCCCAAATGTAATTTATTTCATCATGCTGGTTAGAAGCATTATTCACTGAGTAGAATATGGATAAGTATAGATCACTAGATTTCAGCAAGTAACAATCTTCACACCACATGTGATTTTAAATATGTAAGTGCATCTATTTGAGCAGACCTCAAATCTAGTGAGCAGAGCTAAAATAGATTTTCTCCTCAAGGATGTGGATTTATCTCTCTTCTGAAAAGGAAAAGACAATAGACAGAACCAGGACTTCTATGTCAATCAAGACTATTCAAAAATATTTTTAAGTTTGACCTTATATGTGCTTTTAAATATTCTGAGTAGGACATAAATAGCTGATATGGTACTGATTAGAGATCATATCAAATCGTTCTTCAGATAGTGACCTCCAAACATAGTAGCAAGAATAGTCCCTAAGCATCATTATGTGTGTCCCCAAAATTGGACACTCTGAGATGAATATTGCAATGGTTTCAATAAGAATCAATGTATTTTTAATGTATATACAGTTAACACTCTCAATTAGTAAAAACACCTAATGTAGAAGTCAACTCTATACTGTATTTAAAATAACACCTCAACATAAGTTATAAAAATAAAATAGTGTGCATATTAAAATATATTCCTTAATGTAAATTTACATTACATCTTTTTTATAATTAAGATAATTGTCTGGGTGCCACCAGGTGTGGCCCCAAAATTAAAAAAAAAAGAAATAAAATAAAATATAGCATTGCTGTAATCTACAGAAGGCTTTTTATGTCTTTCTTATTTCTATTTTTTGAAACAAATATGAAAAAGAAAAGATACCATTAAATAAATTATTATTATTATAGATCACATAACTTTATGATTTCAGATAAAGTATATATATAAATATATATATATATATAATGTACCATACACATAATAGTTGTAAAGCTCTATCTAATTCACTGTGCCTACTCTTATCAGGTGAAGATATCCTCTCAGTAACCACTCAAGTGTGCTGTTTCTCTTCAGAATAGATTTTGAAACACATGATTCAGTACAAGCAGCATTGTCATTATGTTCATGTTGTAGATCAATGAGATCTAAAAGATTTTTCTAAACTCCCCAAACTATATCACAATATATTCCTATTTTCTGAAAATTTGAAATGTGAGAATTTAAAAGCATACACAAAAAAGTTATTAATCAAACCTCACTTTAACTATAATATTTGAATTTTTTTTTGTTTTTGAGTCACACCCAGCAATGCTCAGGGGTTACTCTGGCTCTGCACTCAGAAATAGCCCCTGGCAGTCACAGGGGGTCATATGGGATGCTGGGATTTGAACCACTGTCCATCTGGATGTAAGGCAAACGCCCTACCTCCATGCTATCTCTCTGGGCCCAATATTTGAAATATTTTTATTTTACTCTACAACTTTAAACATCTTTTTAATTATTATGCTTTGTTTGTTTATTTGTTTGGGGCTCATACCTGGTGGTACTCAAAGGCTACTTTCTAACCTCTGAAATCAATCCCGGAGGGTTTGGAGGATCATATGGGATGATAGAAATCAAAGCCTGGTTAACATCTTGCAAGGCAAGCACTTTATACTGTTGCTCCAGCCCCAATATTTTAAATTATTGAAAGTGAAAACTGAAGGGCAAATAATTTGTTAAGATGTGTGTACATAAAAATTCTAAGAAATATCCAATGATTTTAGTGAAATAGTTTCATATTCTCCATCATAACCTGTACCTCATAAGAAACAAGATGAATAAAAATAGCTATATTAGAGATATTACTTTAATTATAGGTAAAACATTGTTACATTACTTTATTTCACTAATTCCAGTGAATTAAATCATGTGTAATTTTCAGTTAACTAGTGAACCTAGTTCAAGTAAATTGAATTTTATTTCCTTCCTTTTTTTGGCATGCATCCCACAGGTATTAATGCTGCTGATGAATAACAAACAGTTCACAATTCAGCAATATAATCATTCATATAACCTTAATTATTTCTATATTATATTGAATTATTTTTTACATATGTACATTATAAATTTAGATTTCTTCTCTTTGGTTGCTCTGAATAAATTAAAATTTATTGTTATTAACTTTGCATAAGAACAACATTCTGAGATCAGGACAGAACCATTTTAAACAAGGGGGAAAAATCATTATCTGAGTCCAACCTGATGCTAAGGTTTCTCAAAAAAGTAATATTAGTTGTGGAATTCTCTTCCAAAATTTTCTGCAGGGCTAAAAATAAAAAAGCTAGAGTTTATACTGTGAAATCTAGGCACAGCAATTTCAAATCAACACACAAGCAATAAACAGTCTAGCTGATTGACTTATTATTGTCAGTAATAACTCATAACTCTGGGACTCATCCTCCCAGAAAAAATGACTTGAAGAATTTTACAATCTGTAAAAGTATCGAATATTTGTGTCATATCCAGAAAATTGATATTGTTGTAAGTTTCTGGATTTTTTTTTATGAACCTAGAAGAGGGTCAACCTCATACTTTCACTAATCAGTATATTTATATCATTTAGGTAACTTCTCCTGAAGATATTTTCCATCTCAGTTCTTTTCCTTGGATATAATTTTTCCCCTTCAAACATTAAGTGACATCACTTTCTTTTGTTTGTTTGTTTGTTTGGGTTCATGCCCGGCAGTGCCTCAGAGGTTACTCGTGGCTCTACGCTTAGAAATCACTTCCGGCAGGCTTGGGGGACCATATGGGAAGCCGGGAAACAAACCACTGTCCTCCTGCATGCCAGGCAAATGCCCTACCTCAATGCTATCTCTCCAGCCCCAAATTGCATCACTTTATTGCAACCAATTTATTAGTTTTAATATAGAAGAATAATTAGCTATGGGGCTTAAATGTTGTAAATTGTCAAAGAGCAATATAGCAAATATTTTGTTCATACATTCTGAGGAAAAACCCATGAAACACAAGGGACTTAGACATGAACTACCATTTCAAATGCTTGCAGTCTCTCACCAGTGTGATAGATATGTTAGAATAATGTGCACGGTAAACTAATATTAACAGTATTGTAAACCACAGATTATCAATAAATACAAAAACTAAATAAAGTTTGTGCAAGGTCTAGATGAATCTTCAAATACCCCCTGCTTAATTGTACCCAATAATTGACAACCTTTAATCATTATATGGAATTATCTGGAAGAACTGAGGGAGAGATATTATTCTCCTTTTCTCCCTCTGCTATTAAAGAAGGGCTTATATACATTACTTCAGAGGAGAAAGTGGAATCTATATTTTTTGGAATAAGAAAAGTAGATTAGATACTGAAAAGGATATTAGAGAACTTGGAAGTCGGACAGCCTATTTCTTCTCTACAAAGACTCAAATAAAGCCACTGCTGACCTAAATAGAATTAATGTCTAGGCAGCCTTATTCTATGGTCTGGTTAATGTAAATGTCTTTTAAGATGCAATGAGCTGTCTATGAATGGTGCTGCCTTTATTTGTTTTGCAGACTAATCCAAGCCACAGCAACCACATACTTACTGCAAAACCTTGGTAAATCTTTGAGTTCTGTGATACTTCTGAATAGAAAGAAGAATGACTGGGACAATTCCTCTACCCACACCACATGCAACTTCATGATAGTTTTGAAAAACTGTCTGGCCAAAGCCTGTCTTCTTATTTTCAGTGCATTCACCTGACTTGGCTTCTTTCCATAGCACCCTACCACACTGTTGGCTGTTTGAGCAGAACACAGCACAAGGGTTTTAATCTATCTGCCTCTTTACTTCCTTCTAACATCTCAAACTCAAACACTGGAGAAAATACCCTAGGGTTTTTGTTGTTGTTGTTGCTGTAGTTGTTGCCAAGTCTTTTCAGTTATAAATTCAAATTTGTTTCTCAATCCTGTTTTCTGATTTCCTGGTTCCATGTTCCTTAGAAATAAATAAGCAATAATATGGGAATAACTTAAATATATCTTTGACCTCCTTTTCAATGCACTTATGAATGTGGAAGTAAATCTAGTTCTCAAATATTATACAACATCAAAGGAAAAAATTCATTCTTCTGAGGTCCCTCATACTACTCTGAAGCAATATAATTTGCTGTTTATCTAAAAAGAATGTGATTTGTTACTTATACATATAGTGTATTCCAGTTGCTTAGAAAAAAAATTTTTATTTTTCATTTGTCTTTAAAAGTGTGGCAAATTTACCCAATCAACTAATCTTGGACAAAGGAACAAGAAATACAAACCAGAGAGAAAAAAAAACTTTTAAGTAAGTGGTGTTAGGAAAACTGGTTAATTACTGGCAAAATAATGAACTCAGAACTCTTTATAAAGCCATGCACAAAAAACAAATCTAAAAATATTTAAAACTCTGATAATAGACCTAAAACAAAAGATATATAGAAGAAAACATAAGCAGAAGTCTTCGTGACATTGAAGCTAAAGTTATCTTTGAGAATGAAGCACCAATGACGCTAGTGGAAGCAAAAATTTTAAAAATGTGTCTACATTAAACTAAAAAGGTTTTTCTCCTCAATGGAAACTTTGACCAGGATAAAAACACTGTCCATGGACAGGGAGAATATATTTACACAGAGCTTATACGAGAAAAAAATCACCTAATGCCATTAAAATGGGGAGAAGATATGAACAAAAACTTTCTCATAGAAGATATATAAACAGCCAAAAGACATATGAAAAAATATTTTCATCATTAATTATCAGGTATATGCACATCAAAACAAGGTCATATTATTTCCAACTGCAAAGACTGGCAACGTCAAAAATAACAAGAACAATCAGTGCTAAAGTTAATGTGGAGAGAATGGAACTCTCTTTCACTCACTGATAAAGTGAATGTAGATTTGGCCAGACCTTTTGAGAAAAAAAGGTCTAAAATAAGAAAAATAGTCTAAAATAAAAAAAAAAGTCTAAAAAAAAAAGTAGATATTGAGCTACCATTCAACTCAGCAATACCACTCCTGAGAATATAACCTAGGGCCACAAAACACAAGTGCTGAAAAAGCATCTGCACTCTTATGTTTATTGCAGCACTCTTTATGATAGCCAGAAACTGAAAAAAAGCCAAGAGTCTGAGAAAAGATGAGTAGATAAAGAAGTCATGGGACATGTACACAATAGAATACAACACAGCTCTTAAAAAGAAAAATAAAGCCAGGCCAGAGTGGAAGCACAGTGCTAGGGGTGTTTTACTTGGACGTGCTGACTCAGTAAGGATGTGGGTTCAATTCCCCACATCCCATATGGTTCCCCAAGCCTTCTAGGAGTGGTTTCTGAGCACAGAGCTAGGAGTAACCCCTGAGCACAGTCAGGTGTGGTCCAAAAAGAAGAAAAGAAAAATGAAGTCATAAAATTTGCTTATACATGAATGTATATAAAGAGACACATATCCTTAATATGCTGGGCAACAGAGGATTTTCATAAAATTATCATATTCATTTGTGTAATATAAAAATATTATATAGTATGGTAATAATATTCAAACACAATAGAGTCAAGAGCAAGGAGGACTGATTCATGCTAGGAAAACTTGCCACAAAGAGCAGGTTAGTACAGTTAGGACAGAAAAGGGACTACAATGAAAATTATGGTTGAATTTTATCATTCTGGAAAAAATTGTTGCTGAAATTAAGTATAATGATATGAATAATATACTTTCAGTAACAATATTGCAAAACACAGTGTGCAAAAGAAAATAAAAGGAATACACACAGAGAGAAAGAAAAAGAAATGTGTTTGCTAAAGAGACAGGTAAAGGGGATGGCAGGGGGATTGAAGACATTGATATTAGGAAATGTACACTGGTTAAATAAAAATGGGAACTAGATATTGTATCACTGAAATTCAATCATGAACAAATCTGTAGCTGTATCTCACAGTGATTCAATTTAAAATTTATTTCATAAAAGTGTGACAGAGGGAGGATTAACATCACTAAAACATTTTTTATGTTGGTAACTGAGACTACAGGGAGGTTATAGACTTGTTTAAGGTTATGCAAAAAAAAAAAAAAAAAGATGGAAAAGAACAGATCTTAAATTTTTACTTAACCCAAACTTCTTTAGTTATACTATAGGTTCCACATTTAAAATAGCTTTTCTTTCTCTCCAAGAACCCTTCATCCGAAATGAAGTAGTTAGGTATTTAGGTATGATTATTCTTCCACATATGTGTGTGTGTTTTTTTTTAATACATTTAACTTATAGCCAAGGTATGATTTTTTTCCTTTTTTTTCTTTTTCTTTTTGATGAGAATAACTGTAACTAAACCAAGTTGTGAATCTAAGCACCAGAAATGAGAAGTAAGGGTCCACAGCCAGTCTTTCTCAGAACAGGTAACCTTTTCTACAGTTTTTTTAAAGACTGAAAATTAATCTTAGAAACTTACTTTTTTTAGAAACTTATTTTTTTATCTCATCTAAGATTCTGAAAATATTTTCCTCTGGATTTACAAACTCCAAATCCATGCTTCTCAAACTTGTACATCAGAATTAACTGAGAGCATAATTAAAAGCATTATACCCCTGGATCTTTTGTTTCTGTCAGTTTGAAAGAGGTTAAGAGTTAGAATTTCTGATATATTCACTGAGACTGCATAATGTCTAGGGGACACATTTTTAAGAAACAATTCTCTATTACTTTGATTTTATATCTTGGTTTTTATGCACATTCTTAATGGTCTGGTTTGTTTTACCTCTGAGCTTGATAAATCAGCAGCCCCATGAAAGATTGCCATCAGTCAACTTAAGTCCCCTAAATTTTGAAGAATTGAGCCAGTCTACCAAATTTTCTTTCTTCCTGAATTTATATTGGATATTTGACTTCAGGAGCTCTGTTCTTATTTGAGCTATTTTTCTGAGCTCTAAGTAAGCAAATGTTTATATGAACAGTCGATCCAAAATTAGCTAGAGTTACAGGACAGAAATAGTAATAACCCGTAACTAAACTCTGAGGCGAGAACACAAATTCCCTGGTGAGAAGGGATTAATTTTCCTCCAGGGGGAACAATCTGGATGTGTGGATGACTGGATTTACAATCATATTTTAATTTGAAATCAAACTGGCTTTTTTTTTTCATTTTAATTTAGAAAAATAAATTCCTTTTCAATCTTAAATGTCAATGTTCCTTAAATATAAAATTTTGACATTTGAAACTCCCAAGACTGGCAGCAAAACGTTCCTTTATATATGTTCCTACTTATGGGTCTGTGGAGTTGCATTATACTTTTTCTGATCCTCAGAAGAAATGTCTAAACCCACTTTCTCTGGAGTAGCAGAAAAGGGAAATGTCAATCACAGGATAATTTTCAGTGTCAGATAGCCATTGTCATATATAATGTCTCATAATCACCGAGAAGACTGTGCAATAAAGTGCAAGTATGACAATCTATTTGGCTTTCTTCTCAAGTTCTTGCTTAGCCTTTATATTTTCCTCAACCCTGTAGTAGAAGATTCTAGAAGACCTTTTTGATCCTATAATTGGAGGACTAAATTGTAAAACTCATTTCACAGGGAAACTGTTTACCCCAAGAAGTGATGAATTATGGCCCTGCAAACTAACTCTCGGGAAATAAAATGCTTCTTATACAGCTAATATACTCTTTTAAGAAAAATTGAAAGACCGCTGAACAAGAAAATTATATGGATTTTCCTAGTTTCCAAAGTTGAACCTAGGGTTGGATTGTTATCTCAAGATAAATATTCTTCCTTAAGGAGTATTTTTAGAGAAAAATATGCTATTCTTTTAAATCAATTACTATAGTGTCACTAAACTATTGTAGTTATTAAGACACATCAATGCATACAATAGATCAGAGATGAAGACCTATTAATACAACACAGAAGATTCACCTAGACTTGCTGGACTCAAGTAAGAAATTAAATTTTTAAATTTTAAGAAATTAAAGTTTCTTTTTTTAATTTGGGGGATTGGACCCACACCTGGCTGCACACAGGGGTTACACCTTGATCTGCACTCAGAAGTCGCTCCTGGCAGGTACAGGGATGGTCAGATATACCAAGGATTGAAACCAGGTTAGTTGTGGGTCGACTGCATGAAAGGCAAAGTCTCTACCACTGTGCTCTAGTACCAGATTTTGTTTTTACATTTCAATCAGTGTAAGTTATAACTTTCATCAAATAGCAATATATATTAAGGATCATGACAAGAGAAAATTTATGAGCGGTGCACATTCCTACAAATAATTTCTTAAAGCTAGTAAGTAGGGAGAAATTGGGTGTGGGGAAAAGGGAACATTTTAAAAAGGAGAATTTGCAAGAAGTCTGGTCTAGGTTTTAGAAGAAGAAATGAGGTCTGTGATATTCAAGCTACATATTAAAACAAAACAGAACAAAGTTCAGGTAACATGTTAAATTCCATTAATTCTCTAAAAATGTATGTGTTGAATTAATTGGGCGATATTGTCCACAATACCTGGCACAAGGCAACTAGCTTACTATTCATGGTTCTTTGTTTGTCTATGACATGAAAATTGGGAGTGAGCACACTTGATTCACATCTGAAGCAATATCCTAAATAGAGAGCAACATAGCACATCAACCACAAATCACAAGGGAAGTTTTTTAATGCTGGGCAAGCACATCTGAAAAGTGAGTTCACTTTTAGCATACTATTAACGACCAAGTGAGTCATAATATACATTCAAAGATACACAAACACACTGATACACATGTACAAGATAACTCATATGCTTAATTGACAAAAAATTATGGTGGGCAAATTTTAGAGTAGTCATTGACTGCAGTATAATTCTGTAGCTACTGGAGTAATATTTAAATTGTGGATCATGTGATTCACCAATTTATATAGATTTACAAGTAAAATATTATATTTCAATTTATTCTTAACTTCTGACCAAGCCCATAACTTATCTCTTCCAGTTCACATTGTTTTGTAGAGGTATAAAACAATATTACAGTGGGTAGGAAGCTTTCTTGGATTATAGAAGTTTAGTCTCTGGAGCCACATATGGTTCCTGGAGCCTGCTATGAGTGATTCATTAGTTAAGAAGCAGAACAAAATTCTGAGCACATTTATTGTGACCCAGTAGAAAAACAAAACAAAATTATTGCTTCATGGAACTATAAATACAAATTTTCAGATGTTTTAGTTTTATGAATAATTTGCAAATAACAGAAAAGTATGTTAAATTATCATAAGAAGATGCTATAAAATGCAAAATAATAAAAATGACTGCTGGAAAATTTGGAGGCTGCCTTTTTGTCTAAATTGATTATGGCCACTAAAACAGCTGGTGATTAATGTTTTAAACATTACTCTTTTACAAAACTTCTATACAATTTTATTGAGGAACTTGAATTTATGTTCTTCTAAGATGATGAGTATCATACTTTGAGAAAACTTAGGTTTTTGGAAAACCCAAGTGTCTCTAACTCTGTGATTCTGGCAAGTGTAAGTGTATCTTTTGTGAATTTTTGTTTAAAGTTGGAATTGTATTTAACAATCTCCATAGGTTTTCTTTCAACTTTGAATGTCTGATTTTGTACTTTTCGCTCATCCCTTAGTTGCATGTTTTTGACTGACCAACCGCATACCTTATTCAAGGGAGAAACTACTTTCTACAGATATAATACCATCGCCAATGCAAAGTCTCCCCCAAATTTAAGGATGGAGCAGACAAAGATAATCAGTTTAGTCTCATATATTATCTCTGTTAAGCTAGATTACTTCATTTACAACTTTTTCACAGTCATGGTATAAACATCACAGTCCCCCATACTTTCTCAGGAACTTGGAATGACCTGTCTTGGCCACTTCTCTCTCTTTCTTTTGTCCACTATGCATCTGTTTAAACCTAAACAT
Source organism: Crocidura indochinensis (assembly GCA_004027635.1). Classification (NCBI taxonomy): domain Eukaryota; kingdom Metazoa; phylum Chordata; class Mammalia; order Eulipotyphla; family Soricidae; genus Crocidura; species Crocidura indochinensis. Next base: position 12,362 of record PVKC010028865.1, read on the forward strand.
CTTTCTTGATATCCTTTGGCTTCAGTAAGGTTGATGGCCTCCAAACCTTTCCTGTCCAGTGCTTATAGTATAACAACAGCAATTAATGTTCTTTTGTGCACAGCGCAACAAGCTCACAGGCAAATGCTGTTATGGTAACCAGAATCTTAAAATTTACTTCTATTCACATATTTGTTTTTCTGTTTCAGCAATAAAAAGCCCAACTGAATTCCATGAGCAAAGAAAACATTTGGATAGTAACCAGGTATTTTCTTTTCAAAGTGTCTTTTGGACTTACATCCAGGTTATGAATGCTGAGTTTTTGACTAAAGGATGCTAAGTTAGTCTAAAGAGTAAAATTTTTGCAATATACTAAACTCATTTATCAATTTCCCACACCCTACAACACATAAAAAGTCCTGAAATTGGTACCAAAACTATTAACTCTGAAACTGTTAATTTTTTTATTTAAATATGTTATTAAAAATCCTAATCATGCTGATATTGAGAGGAATGATTGCAGTGCAAGGATTTAGTATATATCAGAGTGGTTATTTTACAGTAAAATTAACTTGGTTTGTAAGTATCTTTACTTTTTCATATAGAGTGCCTTTCTCAGAAAAAATGTTTTATTTTAATTCAATTAAATTCTCAAAAGTATCTTTCTATACAGAATTTGTAGTTTACTTATAAGCAAATAAAGCCAAATTTGTTTTTTCTGCTTTCAGTATCTTGGAAGAATTTGAGATATATCATTATATATCATGAACTCTCAGACTAAACCTCTGTAAAATAATTATTGTTATAGAAATGCTATTTAGCAATTTATATTATCACAAGTCAGAATGAAAAGAAAGGTTGTCTTCTAGAATTATTTTATCTAAATTTGAGTCTGCAAACTAGCTTATAAGAAAAGAAAAATTAATTAAGGAAAGAGAAAAAAGGAAGGAAGGAATAAGGAAAGACTGAGAAAGAAAGAAAGAAAGAAAGAATGAATGAATGAATGAATGAGATAGAAAGATAAAGAATGAAGGAAGGGAAGGAGGAAGTAAAAAGGAAAGGAAGAAAGGAAGAAAGAATAAAAGGTAGGAAGGAAAAAAGGAGGGAGGGAGAGGGAAGGAGGGAGGGAAGATAGGAGGTGGGGAAGGAGGGAGGGAGGGAAGAAGGGAGGGAGAAAAGAAAGAGGGATGAAAGAAAAAAGGAAGAAAGGGGTGACAGTGGAAGGGAGGGATGGAAGAAAGAAGGGAGGGAGGAAAGGAAGGAAGAAAGGAAGGAAAAAGGGAAGGAGAGAAGGAAGGAGGGATGGAGGGAAGGTGGGAAGGAAAAAGGGAAGGAGGGAGAAAGGGAGGAGGGAGGGAGGAAGGAAATAATCCTGTTCCTATGAAATTATGCTCCATTTTCCCATAGTCCAGGCCCAAGGAAGGAAGGACATATTGGGAGATTAGAAATATTTATTGATTTTAGGAATAATTATTGACCTTATCTAATATTGTGATTGTTTAAAGAGAATACTGGAATTATGATGTGCAAATATTTATAATGTCTACAATTCTATTAATGTTACCTGTCTTGCTCTTGAAAGAATTTCTTTTGCTTTGATGTAGGCTAAACATTTTTTTAATCCTCTGTTATATTTGTTATCCTATAATTACCAGGGAGATGTGTATTTGTCACTTTATAAAACTGTATTAAACCATGAAATTTGTCTTTTTATTTATCATAAAAAATACCTAGAGAAGCTTAGTTTCTTTGGTATTAAAAGTGGTGAGCAGTTATATGAGGTTGATAGCAGAACTAATTCTGTGTTACAGACTGAAGACACCCTGAAGCACAAGGTCAGAAACAGGTCCAATCACACTGACTTGGTTAATATGCACATACTCCAAGGTAAGGGTGCACAAAATTATAATCCTGTTCCTATGAAATTATGCTCTATTTTCCCAAAGTTTTTGGTCTCTGTAGAGCTGCTAAGATGTTTTAAAATGTCTCCCCTACCATTATTAAATGCTATTTTTGAATCATTTTCCAGCCCATTTAGTCATAAAAAAAACCCTGGGAAATCATATATATAATATATATTAAACTTAAATCTAATTAAACATATTAAACTTCTTATTGTAGCTTGCTACTTTTTATCCTGAGCACTTGAGAAAAATCCAACATACACTGAAAATCTTTAAAAATGTTTCCATTTATGGAGCCAGAAAAAATAGCGCAACATTAGAGCGTTTGCCTTGCGCAAAGCTGACTCAAGACAGAACTTGGTTCAATCTTTGGCCTTCCATATGGTCCCACAAGCCAGGAGCAATTTCTGAGTGCATAGTCACGAATAACCCCTGAACATCATCAGGTGTGGCCAAAAAAAAAAAAAAAAACCCAGAAAAAAAGAGTCCAATGTTAAATCGAATCCCAACAATAAGCTTCTAATATTTTACCCAAAGATAATATTAAAATTATATTTAATACTCCAGTAATACATCTAATCCCATCAAAAAATGGGGAAAAGAAATGAACAGACACTTTGATAAAAAAGAAATACAAATGGCTAAAAGGCACATGAAAAAATGCTCCTCATCATTAATCTCAGGGAGATGCAAATCAAAAAAACAATGAGATACCACTTCACACCACAGAGATTGGTGCACATCACAAAGAATGAGAATAATCATTGCTGGCAGGGATGTGGAGAGAAAGGAACTCTTATCCACTGCTGGTGGGAATGCCATCTAGTCCAACCACTATGGAAAGCAAAATGGAGATTCCTCCAAAATCTGGAAATTGAGCTCCCATTCGACCCAGCTATTCCACTTCTAGGGATATATCCTAAGAACACAAGAATACAATACAAAAACCCCTTCCTCACACCTATATTTATTGCAGCACTATTCATAATAGCCAGGCTCTGGAAACAACCAAGATGCCCTTCAACAGACGAATGGCTAAAGAAACTG
>PVKC010028867.1:0-15127 GCA_004027635.1 Crocidura indochinensis
TGGGTCACACTGAGCTGTGCACAGGGATAACTCTTGGCTCTGCACTTAGGATTCATTCCTGATGGGCTTAGGAAACCATATGGGATGCCAGCTTGGCTGTGTGCAAGACAAATACCTTAACTACTCTACCCCTGAGACTTACTTTAAAATAAACTTTCTTGAACTTTTTATTTTTCTCTTATTCACTTGTAGCCTTTAGTTTCAGCCCATGTTTAGTTTTCTATGAAGAAATTTAATTTTATGTAATTCCATTTGTTTCTGTTATTTTAGCTAAGGGAATTATATCATTGAAAACTCCTTTGAGGTTCTTGGAGTGCTCTGCTGATATTTTCCTTAAAATACTTTAGAGATTTTGATCTGATCTCAAGGTCTTTGATCTACAATGAATTGATTTGTGTAAGGTATGAGATATGAGTCCAGTTGAAGTTTTGTTTTGCATTCAATTTATCTGTTACAGTTTTATTTTGTGCCACACCTGGTGATGCTCAGGGGTTACTCCTGTTTCTATGCTCAGAAATCGCTTCTGGCTGGGGGACCATATGGTATGACGGGGATTGAACCCAGCCCATAGTGGGTCAGCTGCTTGCAAGGCAAAGCCCTACCTCTGTGCTATCACTCCAGCCCCATGATATAGGTTTACTACACAAATATAAAGAACTCACAAAGATCAACAACAGAAAGTCTAAAAACCCTATAAAAAACCAGAGACAGGAAATGAGCAGACACTTCTCTGAAGAAGACAAATGAATGGCCAAAAGTGCTTGTAAAAGTGCTCATTATCACTTATCAGGAAAATCCAAATTAAGATAACAATAAGATATGATCTTGTACAAGTGAGAATGGCACATATTAAAAAACATTTGGTAACAATTTGTTAGTGGGGATGTGGTGAAAAAGAAACTCTCACCTACTGCTGATGAATGTTGCCTGATTCAAACCCTACGAATAAAGTATGGAGAACCAGGATGCACAGACACTGCCAGGTAAGCTCATTGGCCAGCTCCATCGACTCATTTTATTTTTGAATGAGAGGCAAGTCAAGCTGTGAAAACTCATGGATATACTAGTCTTAAAGTTGATAGTCTGGCAAGTTTTGGGAGCGTGGCAGAGCAAGTCTCTGCCCTGCCAAAGCCTCCACAGCTGCATGTACATCTCACAATAGCTGCCAAGCCAATGGCCCAATTTCACCTTTTTGTGGATGATCTTTTCAGAGACACCTAACGTCCCAACACTTTAGATATGCTCGTTTTGGGTTGAGGGCTTTGGGGTCTTCTCAGAGATAGGGCAAGCTTCCCCTCCTCTCCATACTTCCAGAAGTCATGGAAGCCACAAGCATGACCAACAGGCACTGTCATGTCATCTCATTGTCCAGCAACACAGATCCCTGAACGTATGGCCAATCTGTGGCTGTACAGCACCTCCAAAATTTTAAATGCTGACATCCCACTAGGAAAGCAACAAGTCAGACGTCAAAGTAGCATAGAAGCTACCCAAAGTTAACCAACAAAACCAATAACACTGAATGCTCAACCAGCTACAAAAAGCTTAGTAACCTTTAAACAATGACATAATGATCACACTGTGAGATGACAATTTTTACAATTTTTTAAAGATCCAAAAGTTCCACTTCTTGGTATCCACAGGATACAAAAATACTTATTTAAAAGAACATCTGCTCACTATTATTCATTACTACACTTAGCACAATAACTAGACTGGAAACAACCTTGGTATTTAATTACAGATGAGTGAATAATGCATGTGTGGTATATATACACAATAGAGTACTATAATCTTCAAGGAAGGATGAAATATAATTTACTGCAACTTGGACGAAACTAGAGGATATAATGTCAAGCAAAGTAAGTCACAAAAAGAAAGTAGTATCGGATGACCTCACTTATCTGTGGTTTATAGACAAGGGAAAATGGAATACAAGTTACTAGATGTGTGTGTGTGTGGGTGTACTTAAATTGTCCTGGATCCTAGAATACAGAACACGAACAGAAAAGGAAAGAAATAAAAAGGGGAAGTAAGGAGAAATAAACCAGTCAGGGGTTTTGTGTACATTGGTGGTGCAGAGATGTGCAGATTAAAAAACTTGATAGCATGAGATCCTAACTACAACAACCATACTTGAAAATGTGATTGTCAAGGAGGTAGATGGGAGGTGGTGGAAGGGAACTTGGAGTCATCAGTATAGGAAAATGGACACTGGTCAAGGGATTGGTGTTGGAGCATTGTATGCTTGAGACAATGTGTAATTTACATAAGCCATAATAAACATTTTCAAAACATTTTATTTAAAACTTGTTTTTAATTTTTATTTTTTATTTATTTTATTTTATTTTATTTTTTGGTTTTTGGGTCACACCCGGCAGCGCTCAGGGGTTACTCCTGGCTCCGTGCTCAGAAATTGCTCCTGGCAGGCACGGGGGACCATATGGGGCACCGGGATTCGAACCGATGACCTTTTGCATGAAAGGCAAATGCCTTACCTCCATACTATCTCCCGGGCCCCAAAACTTGTTTTTATTATAGTTTAACATGTTTAATAGTTTTAACATTTTGGATACCGATGTACACATACTCAAGACTCTTTACCTCTGTTCCTTTATCACCACTTCAATCTGGTCTTTATTCTCCTCACCATTACCTTCACTGCTTAGTAATAAGTTTGAAATCCAGCATCAATGGTTTAATATTTAATATTCAATATTGTCTATTTCTTTGTTATTTTTCTGAGTCTTAAATTTTTTTGCCACTCCTGGTGATCTTCAGGAGTTACTCTTGGTTCTGTGCTTTGAATCTGGCAGGTTGGTTCCAGGACCATATGTAGGCCAAGGATTGAACCAGAGTTTGCCGAACCAGTGTCTACCACATAGAATGCAAATATCTTACCTGTTGTGCTATCACTTCAGACCTTGTTTTGAATTTAAAAAAAAAAAGGGTCAGTTTGCCACATGAGGACAACCTACTGCTTTATGCATGATATCTTAGAAAAAATGTCATGGAAAAAGAAGTCATGAATCATTTAGCAAAATAGTGGGTATATTCACCTGCTATCGAATAATTGAAATTATTTCTTTTCCTCTTGATATTTTCCCACCTTCCTACCAGAATTATAGTGTGACTATGAAGTGGCTTTGGAAGTATTAAAAGAGTATGTGAACTCTGGATCCATATTGCTTTCCTTAATATTAAATGACTGATGTCAAAAGACCCTTAGTATATTTGTATTTATTGGTTGACAATATTTTCTCTTTTTGAAGAGTCTTTTTATGTATAGAAGTTAATGTGTATAACCATATGTGTAAACAGAATAAAAACTGCATCTGTATGTGTGTTTAGAAATCTCTAGACATTGTCAGAGAAGCTAGCTGCTATCTCTATACTACCACTTAAAGGTTGTTAATGAAAACTTTCATCATCCAGCCTATTTAAATATTCACCCCTACTCTGTCAATATTCATAGTCCTTGATATCCTGCCAGACATTTATGTTTTTCATAATTGCTGAATTGACAGAGGCCTCTATCAACATGGAAATAGTTGTGCTATTTAATATGTTAAATGGTAAGTTATATTAAGTTATTGACCACAGCAATTTGATTCTTAGTTCATGCAATTTATCAGAAACAACCCAGCTGGGGCCCGGGAGATAGCATGGAGGTAAGGTATTTGCCTTTCATGCAAAAGGTCATTCGTTCGAATCCCGGTGCCCTATATGGTCCTCCGTGCCTGCCAGGAGCAATTTCTGAGCATGGAGTCAGGAATAACCCCTGAGCGCTGCCGAGTGTGACCCAAAAACAAAAAAACAAAACAAAACAAAACAAAACAAAATAAAAAAGAAACAACCCAGTCATTCAGGAGTAGAAAACTGGCAGAGTGAGTTTTGATAGATGTGTGTGGCTGAGAAGAAATATGGAAATATTTCTAATTTGTGTCTGGAAGGAGACAAATTTTGAAATATACTTTATTGAGAATCTCAAAAGGATAACCTGGATAGTTCAGCATTTTAAAATGTTTTGAACATGAAAATCAAAAGAAAAGAGAAATACATTTCCAAAGGTGTAAAGATCAGTTTTATGTTGTAAATTTTCTGAAATCTGGTCCCATTTGTCTTTAGCTTACTTGCATGTGACCTCAGTCTGTGAACATTTTGGCACAATATAGTCTGACCATATTTATATTTACTAATTGTCTGATCTTTATATTAAAAGCAGTCTCCTAGTCAGTACGCATAGGCATGTATGTTTATTTTAAATTTACTTATTAATTATTAAAATTTAGGTTTCTTTTTTCTGGGGGAAAATATAAGGGTAACATATGGCTGTTCTTGGGCTGATTCTAGCTCTGTGCTCAGAGGTCATTCCTGGTAAGCAAAGATGCCAAACTAGGTTAGCCTTATGCAAAACAACCAAGTACCTTCCTTACCTGCTGTACTATCTGTGTGATCCCAGGAATATACATTTGTTATATTGTTAAGAGGACATATGGATGTGCTCATATTTATGTTCCCAGAATAAAAGGAGATTTAGTATGAGCTTATTATCTTGCATCCTGTACACACCAGCTGCCTTGACATGTGGTGTCATAGGGTCATTATAATACATTTATCTTGTGCTAAGAATTGTACATGCAAAGCATGCACTCTGCCGCTGACCTACATCTTCAGCCCTCATCCTAATGCAGTTTGACATTAGTGTCTCAACAGTAAATACTTCATCTTAAAGGAAATTAAAGAAAACAGAGCCAAGTTTGTAAATCCATGATAGAAAAGGGTAAGCTAGAAAAACTGCTAGGTGAGTGGAGAGTGGAAGTAGAGTAAGCTACTTCAATACTGTGCAGTTAGCAGAGTAATAGAGCTACTCACTTAAACCAAGCAGCACTGATTTATTGAGGCATGGCTGTTTTTAATTCTTTATTTTCTGGGAGAGCGATTTCTCATTCATACAGCAGATGGCAGCATTGCTGGTCACAATCTTTGCTCAGCTGTGGATGACTGAGTTTGTGTGATGAATAGGCCAAAGCAGAAATGCTTGTTTGCATTATAAGAGACTGAAGCTTTTTAGAATTTCATTAAGAAGAGAAAGACCTCTCTTATTGCTATTATAATCATTTTACCTTTTCAATCTGTCTCTAGAGTAAGCAAGTATGGTTGTATTGTTATGAGTTTCTGGGTGACTATTTCAAAAAGCAATGTAAAAATTTGTTAAATTCTTGCTGGTAGTGTAAAATAGAGTTACAGCTTTTAAGTATATTTACAAAAGAGTATTGACGACCACATCTCGGTGAGATTACTCTATGGAATTTTTGGTTGGATTGGAATATAGCCATATTATTTTTATCTGAGAAGCTATTTTATAATGTTATATTTTCTTCATTCTACTTATGAACTGAATAATGCCTTATTAAATAATATTAGCTGGAAAATTTTTTACCACATTCTGAGTTTTGTGAATACATATATTCTTTAATTATGATCTTTTCTGTAGTAGCCATTGTGCTTTAATTATGGTATAGTCTTAATATTGATAGAACACATAATTTTATTTATTATTTACTGAGTGCTTATGCTACACTAGTGCTAACCTAATTACAAATATCAACTCATATAATTATGATCATAATACTCTGAGGAACATACTACTATTTTTCCCTTTTATTAAAGTGGATATTGGGAACGAGGGAGATTAACTTTTAGAAAAACTTAATATTTGATACTTTGGGTTACTTTTGGTTTCTGGCTAGATTTTTTGTTTGATATTTCTTAGGATGCAAAATTATGATTGTTTAAAAGTGGTTTAAAAGCAACATGTGATGTATTTTAATGCTACATTTAGATAAAATGTTTCTGGAGATCTTTTGCACATCAAAGTGAACATACCTAACTACTGAACTATTTACTCAAAAATGGTAAGATAGCCAATTGATGTTAGTTTTTCATTACCATTAAAAATTAAAAGAAGAAACTTGTCCAAGAGAAACCGAAAATATTTACTAATTCTGTAATATGTTCAATTTGTAGTTAATTAAAATTTTAGTTGATGTTTGTAGTACATTAAAATTATATTTGTTGTTTCACCAAACAAGTGGTACCTTTGCTTGCAGTTTTTTGTTTTTCCAGCTATGAACTCTTAAAAAAAGAATAGTCATTTAAAATGCCCAAAGTCTTTCAGAAGTAGAATTACTGTTAAGTATAATTAGAAAACGAGTGCAGAGGCTAGCTGGAACAATACTACAGTTGATAGGTTGCTTGCCTTGAACACCCAAGTCCCAGGCTCAATTCCTGGCACCCTGTAAAGTCCTCAAAGCCAACCAGGAGTTATCCTTCAGTGTAGAGCTAAGAGTAAACCCTGAGAACTGCTGGGTATGATCCAAAAATAAAAACAAGAAAACTAGTGCTGGGGTTGGAGTGATAGAACTGTGGGTAGGGTGCTTGCATTGTATGCAATAGACCCAAATTCAATTTATATGATCTCTTAACACTACCAGAATGATTCCTGAGCACAGAGCCAGCAGTAAGCTCTAGGTAAATTGGCTGTGGTCCCAAACACTCTCCCCAAACAAAACAAAATGAAAATAAGGGAAAGCAAAGAAAACCAGTGCTAAACACAATACATTTCCTATCTAAACTGTGTTGTTTTTATTTTCTTGCTTTAATTTGGGACCCCACATAGTGGCATCCGGCTTCTTCATGACTCTGTGCTCAGGGGTCACTCCAGGTGGGGCTTAGGGGACCATCTGTGCCCCTTGTACTAGAAATTACACTGAAGCCAGCCTCTTTCTAGGTAAACCTATACTATTTGCCCCCAGGAAGTGTATTTAAAATTGTTATTATTATAGTTTGGGTAATAGGGGTACAATAGTGTTCACATCTGACGTTCCATAACATAATTAATACCCACTTACACCATTCATGACACTCCCCCATTCCTATACCACGACCTGTTCAACATTCTTTCCCCACCAACCATCCCTCTGTTTGTTTGTTCATTGACAGTTATGATGTTCATGCATATTGTTATCTCCCTTAGCACACTCGTGTGCTGGAGAACCTCCATATGTAGCCCTGCTACTTCCTGGCAACATATTTATTGTTTCCCCTTTCTCTCCAAGCCTGTCACTGTCAGGTCTGTGTTCCTGTATCTCAGGTTTATTATGAATTCATATTGTCCACACCCTTGATTTGCTTCTCTGCCTTTGGCTTATTTTGCTCAGCATGATGCCCTCCAATTCTGTTCAAGTTGCCAAGAACTGCATGCCTTATTTATTTTTCTAGTGCTTGCATAAAATTCCGTTGCCTGTATTTTTTGCAATTTCCTTGTCTATTCATCTGTTATTGGACATTTTTTAAAGGCACTGTGCTAACTAAAATAAATGTTTTAATTTTCCTCTCTTCTAGTTTATTGACTATTTTCTAATTTGGATAACTTTGCCTTATTTTTTTCTCTTTCTAATTACTGTGATAATGATATCTAAGTCTATACAAAATAGTTGTGGAGAAAGTGGACATTTCTGGCTTGTACTCAATCTCAGGAGAAGTTTGAATGATGGCTTCTGTTTTTCTTGGGGGTTATTCTCAGAGAAACTTGGCTAATCTGTCTGGAGAGTCTGGACCACTTTGGAGATGCTGGAGACCTCCAGGTCTATGCCAAGTTTGTTTTTCTTTTACCAAATTGTTTTAGCCATTTAAATTTCCTTGAGACTCCTTATTTTAGGATGATACTGTTTCTGAAAAAAAAAAATCAATAGGATTTTATAGGGATCACAGAAAATCTGTAGATTAATTGGGTCATGTGGACATTCAGTAAACAATTTTTTTTGGGTCACACTCAGTAGTGCTCAGGAGTTACTCCTGGCTCTGCTCTCAGAAATCGCTCCTGGCAGGCAGGGAACTATATAAGATGTTGGGATTTGAATACCATCTGTCCTGAATTGGCTGTGTGAAAGGCAAATGCCCTATCATTGTGCTATCTCTTCAGCCCCACATTGTGCTAAATTTTAAAGTGCTCTTAGTTTGCAAAATTTTACCATAATTATTATACAATAAGAGTCCTAGACTTTGAAAAAGAAGATGAATATAAATTGTTACTTTCCTTCATGACCTCATGTAAATTATTGCAAGTGTCTAAGCCATAGATTTTTTGATTTTAATGAGGGTAATAATCTTTTGTGTCTCTTAAAATTGTTGATTTTATGAGCTAATAAAATAGATATTAGGAATATTAATTATGAAATTATGATTAATACTAATAATACATTTTATTTATGTGAAAGTTATTTAGAAAGCCAATACTTATATTAAGGTAGACTATCTTAGTTGTAAAATCTTAGAAGGCAAGAGTTTATGTTTAAGTGTTTTATGTGTAATGTAAAAATATAAACAAAAAGTTGTGGGCAAGTCCTTTGATAGTGTTGATTGTGATCGTTGAGATTAATCATGTATAATGCTTCCAAATATCAAGGGGCAGATTTTACTTAGGAAATAATTTCACAGTAGGACTTTGCTGTCAGGCAATAAATGAATATTAGAAATAACCCTGAATTGTAAGTTCCTGCTATTTAACATGAAGATTTTTCTCTATTTTTTCTTTCCCTAACATTTTTATTTATTTATTTATTTACTTTTTGGTTTTTGGGCCACACCTGGTGATGCCCAGGGGTTACTCCTGGCTACGCATTCAGAAATCGCTCCTGGTTTAAGTGACCATATGGGATGCTGAGGGATTGAACTGTGGTCAGTCCTATGTTAGTGCGTGGAAGGCAAATGCCCTACCGCCTGCCTCTGGCCCCTCCTTAAAAATTTTTTTGTTTTTGTTTTTGGGTCACACCCAGTGACTCTCAGGGGTTACTCCTGGCTATGCACTCAGAAGTCGCTCCTGGCTTGGGGGGACCATACATGGGAAACCGGGGGATCAAACCGCGGTCCGTCCTACTCTAGCGCAGGCAAGGCAGGCACCTTACCTTCAGCGCCACCACTCGGCCCCCTCCTTAAAAAGTTTTAATAAAATCCTAGAGGAGCGTGATCAGTGAGGAAAATGGTAGGGTGTTTGCCTTGCTTAGGATGGACTGTAGTTCGATCCTCTCCCATATGGTTTCCCAAGCCAGGAGTAACCCCTGAGCATCACCAGGTGTGGCCCAAAAACCAAACTAAACAAAACCAAAAAAACAAAAAAAACCCCAAAAAACCCTAAAGATCTAGCATCTACAACTGCTAAAATTCTGAGACACACTTTTTGTTATTTTATGGATATTTTAAAACATAGATGAATTCAAGCACAATATGCAATTTTGTATTTTAAATTTACCTTCCAGTACACAGGTATTGGAAACTGACCATATGGGGAACCAGGGATCTAACCTGGGTCAACTGCATGCAGGATAAACACCCTAGAGGCTGAAGCTCCTAAGCCATATTATTTTCTATTTTTTAACTCTTCATAAAATCATATTAACAATGCTATTACATTGTATCATTCAATTTAGACACTTGCTTAATGTTGAACTTTTATCATTATTGCAATTTTTTAACATTGATTCTAAGATTTTGTTGTCTTCATTTGTAAAACTTTGATCAAAACTCAACTTGTTTTCTTTGTTAGGAGAATTTACCAGACTGGGTCTAAGATCTATGGTTCCTATGAGAACTTCCGGTCACTATGGCAGTGTCAAGGAAAATGTGGACTTCATATTCAACAGGTTTTCATGGATTCTGAAATAGTTGAAACTATGTTGCTGCTCTAACCTTGTGTGTGTGTGTGTGTGTGTGTGTTTGTGTGTGTGTATGTGTATGTGCATGTTGATGGGCACATATGTGGTATTTCCGTTTCCTCTTTTAAAAACCATCACTGGGCTGTCATTTTAGCAACATCTTAACAAATGAAAATCCTCCTCTGAGTCAATAGTAATTATAGGAATTTATCACAATTGCCAATCAAGGTGTTCTGAAGAGACTCATCGTTCTTGTTAAATTAGCTTTCACTGCACGAAAACAGTGAGTTATCTTTAGGAAATCAATTGCCGGGAAATTACAGCTTTCATGGAGTGATATAACCTTGCCAACCATCTTGTTATACATAATTCTTCTACCAAGAAATTCAGCTGGGCTTGTATGACTTATTTTGCAGGATCATTTTTCAATACAGTAAACCTAGCAAACTGAACTTCTAAAGAAGCAGGTGTATGGTAGAGGCAAGGACTTTAGAAATAGCCCAAGATACTTGTAGCCAATTGAAACATCTATCCAGAAGAGGTATGGCACGATTATAAAAAATCTTTATCTAATGGAGTTAGGGAAACAATTAGTCATGGTTTATATGCTACACCGGAAGAAACTTTAGTTTAGATCATTACTAAACTTTTTAAAAAGCAGTGGCATAAAGGTGTTTCTGAAAAGTTTTGGTGATGTGGATCATCTTGTTTCAGGGACCAGAGAGATAATATAGTGTGTGGAATGCTTGCTTTGCATGTGGCTGATGTAGGTTCCATTCCCAGCACTGTATATGGTCACTTGAGCCCATCAGGGAAGTGGACCTTGCATGAAAATCCAAGAGTAAATTCTGGGGACAATCAGGTATGGTTCCCAAAACAAAATAAATGAATAAAATTTCATTTCTAGTTGCAGTTGGAAAAAGTCTCATTAAGCATCTAATCCCTGCTGCAGGTTTCCAGATCCAATTCATGACTCACTGGTGCAGTTATAAGATGCTAATTAATATACAGTTAATATGGAATAACTGGGAAATTGGTTTATTTTTGTTTTTGTTTTGGGGGCAATACCTGGTGGCACTCAGGCATTACTCCAGGCTCTGAACTCAGAAATCACTTCTGGCAGCATGCAGGGATCATATGAGATGCCAGGGATTTGACCTGGGTTGGTCAAGTGCATGGCAAATGCCCTACTCACTGTGCTATTGATCTATTTCCTGGTATGTGTTGTTAAATGAAATGATAAATTTTGTATTTATTGAGTGCGCTTTATGCTTTCTTTTCCCCTGGAACATTTGGGATTTTCACTAAATTCTGTTAGCAGTCATAAAAATCAAACAAAATTCTAGTCTCTTATTTTAGTGTCATTAACCTGATTATGGCATAGGATAAAGCATATGCCTTACAGGATTATTAACAGAGGCAGAGGGACCATTTCTAAGCTATGCATTAGTTTTTATGTTTTAATTTTGAAGGGACTACACTTGGCAATGATCAAGGGCTACTCTTAGCTCTGTGATTGAACGTTGTTCCTATGCTTGGGAACCTTGTGGTGCTGAAAGGGAAATTTTTCATGAAAAGTAAATGCTTTAATTTCTGTACTGTTTCTTGGGTTCTGTATTGGCACTGTGTCCAGTTCTTCTTCCATGATTTCTGTCATTTAAAACTTATTTAACACCATGGCATCAGAGCATCATTGTTCCTATTTTACAGTTTTTTGTTTCATATTGTGTTCATTTTTTTTCATCAAGAAACTTACTCAAGGTCATAAAGCTAGAAAATGGCTGAGATCAAATCCCACAAAATTTGCATGGTCTTTTTGATAGATGGTAAAATACAGGTCCTGGAGAAGGACAGAATTAAAGGATTTCTCTATGTTGTAATTTTTGCAAACTTTGTATAATTTTAGAGAAGTCCCTATCTAATTCCAACCACTGTTGCCCTCTATTCTTTTTAAAAAAATAATAAAACATCAGATGAAATCTACAATGATCCAGAAATGGGACTATTGAGCCTACAGTGCCAACAATTTTACATATTTGCAAATTTTATATATTTTCTGGTATAGCACATTTCTCCAATTTTGACTGGACACAGAGTTTCTAGTTAGAATCCAGGATGCAATTACTACCAAATGATCACTCTGGCTGGAGGAAGAGCTAGAAAAGAAAGACAGATTTCTGAGAGATGGAGGTCAATGAAGTAGAATCTGAATGAGGGAGCCAGGAGAAAGAAATAGAAGCTGGCATGTATCAAAGTCAAGAACAGTGAAAATTACATGGGAAAGCTTCCAGGAAACATGCAACAGGAAGAACTATTGAATATGGGGCCTAAAAGGGAAATCTAGTCAGATCATAAAATTATTCAAATATAGTAGAACTTTTCAAATAAAATAAAATAAAACAAAATCTAGGCTTCTCTACCTGGTCAACTGTCAAACATTTTTGAGGAGGCTTTCTGTGCAACTCAGAGCCTGGATATTAAAGCAGACCATGCTTTAATGGCTTTCTTTCTTTTCTCTGGCATGGCCACTGACTATGTGCACAGTGCTTTGTGCAGAGTAGGAAAAGATAACAACGAGGTACAGTCCTTGAGCAGCATGACTTGAATGTACATCTTAGGTGTGCGAGAAAGACACTCCGGGTAGCTGTCCATTCTTAGGGTCAAGGACTTGACAGTGATGAGACAGGAGGGTGAGCTGAGCTAGATGGAGCCAGTCCTTATTACCAATTCAGCCAGGCACCCTTGGGCAGTATCAACTCATACCACCTGATGGTGCAAGAATCCACAACTCCGTTCTGGAAGCAACAGGGTTAAGTTTCTCTGCCAGCGAGAATGGCCTTCTATCTGCAGACCAAAATTGAGATGTTTCTCTGATTCTGTTTCTCCTGTTTATAGACTGTGGCTTCTGATGTATGTCAGGGGTGCTAATACTTGTTGGTTCTACAGGTTGATAGACTGGAAAGATAGTGCAAGGGCATAAAATCAACCTGCCATTCCTCGTTTCTCTCTTTGATCTAGTTATGAGTTTCACTGCTGAAATAGTTTATGGCCTGATCCTGTCAGGAGAAGCTGCTGGGGGGTGGGGTGGGATGGTAGGGGGAACCACAGCTTGGAGGAGTAAAGCACTAATTCAGCCTGCATAGGAGCAAATCAAAGCCTGAGTTACTGGCATCTGGAGTCAGTACCTTTTCTTTCAGGATGGGAAGGGGTGAGGGCCTTGGAAGCTGCAGCCTTTGAATCAGAGCCCAAGGCCAAACACAATTTGATGACTCTTCCTTGCCCTCAGTGTTCCCTGGAGCCCCAAGTCACAAATCTATAGAAGGCAGCAGCTCTTTACCCTGAAGGGGCCTTGGAGCTTGCTCCGGTTGTTCCATGCAAGTTTCTGTCATTGCTGGAAGCAAATGCTACCCTCCAGGCCCCCAGGGCTTAAGGAAACTGGAAAGCAGGTGGGGCAGGGGTTGTGAGCAAAGATTTAGTGAGGAAAGCATTGAAAATTGGACTTCCTTTACCTCTTCTTCTCATTTGTGATCATAGGAATTGATAAAATATAAAGGGAAATTATTAGATAAATGTGACTGGTTAGTCCTGTCCAATCCCCCTCTCCCTCTTTTTAGCAGCTATCTGTGCATATTGATTTTAAATATCACCTAGTAGTGTTCAAGCCTACTCATGACTCTATGCACAGGGTTCACTCCTAGTGGAGTTCAGGGAACCATATGATTTCAGGGATTGAGCTTTCAGGGAAATCTGGGTTGATTGCATGCAGGGCAAGCTCCATATCTACAGCACTATCTTCTCTCTGTCTGAAGTTTTTTCTTCTTGTATTTGCATATTTATTTACACTACAAGTCTTCTTTTAGAATATTAGTTGAAAGAGACAAAGTACTAAAATCCTCAAAAAGTTCATCTCATCCTCTTTTTTTTTGTCAGTGTTGATGGCTAGTTACTATCCACACATTAAAATACAAGATACTTGCAATACCTTGTTTTCAGTGCTTTTTGCTTCTCTGTCTTTACACTGTCCTTCACTTCAGCCTACATGGAAAAGGAGTGTCTTGTTTAAGTTTCAGAAAATATCCTATGATAGTTGGCACTGAGACAACATAAATATAAAGATCTCCTCTACCACAAACTGCTCGATAACACGTTACTATTATTTTGTGTCAGAGAATCTTTTCAGTGGTGTATCAAACCAGTTCAGTAATGATATGTCATGTGATCTTTCTTTCCTGCATTTTCTTACTTCATAGAAAAGAAGCCTCATGAAAGAAAAAGGTTGTTCCAGTTCTTCAATTTAGACTCATCACCTGGTGAACTTCCATTCACTCTTCAGGACTCAGCTCAAATATTTTGACATTTTTTAACTTTCATCATTAGTGCTTTGAGAAAGAGGGATGCTGGGATCCTTGGGGGAGGGAGATGGGTATGCTGCTGATGTGTGGAGTTGGAATATGTGCATGAGAAGTCATGTACACAATTAGTGGTATTGTAAAACACAAAATATAAATAAAAAAGAAAATAAAAAAGAAAGACAGCAACAAAAGAAAACAAATTCTATTATGTAGAATCAAATTCCTACTTTTCTTCATTGCATTAAAAATTGTGTAACTATAGTATAGTGCAGAGCACTTGCCTTGCAGATAGTCAATCTGGGTTCAATCTTTTGCATCCTATTTGGCCCTCCACACATGCCAAGAAAAGTTTCTGAATGTATATCCAGAAGCAATCTCTGAGAATTGCAGGGTGTGATTCCCCAAAGAACAACTACAAAAACCCTGGTAAAATATACACAAAAATGATCATGTTAAACATTTCTAAGTCTACAATTCAATGATAATACGTCCCTTCACACTATTCTGCAGCTCCCACTATTAGCCCTCCTAAGAAAGTTTTTGTCATGCTAAATATAAACTGCTGCCACTAAATATTTACTCTGTCATCATGCTTCTTTCAGTCCCTGGTAACCTACGACACACTTTCCATAACTCGGAATTTACCTAGTTATCTTATATAAATGGAATGAGTTGGTATTTTCTATTTTGTGTTTGATTTATTGAATTAGCATAAAGTCTTGAAGGTTCCTGCATGTGTAATTTCCAATTATTTCAAAATGTGATTCCAGTGTTGTGTGGGTGTCATGTTTGTGGATGGAGACTCATATGTAGATGAGACAGGCTGTTTCTATCTCTGGGAAAATGGAAATAATTCTGGGATGAAAGAGAGACAGAGGGACAAAGAGAGACAGAGACAGAGAGAGAATACAGCAAGTAAGGGTTGTTTGCCTTGCATAAGGTCAAACTAGGTTTAATTCCTGGCACCCTAGGTGGTCCTTTGAACCCACAGGAGTGATCCCTGAATATAATAATGAATAAGCCTGAGCACAATTGGGAGTGGCCCCAAAACAAAAAAAA
>PVKC010028868.1:0-15298 GCA_004027635.1 Crocidura indochinensis
CATTCTTTAAATACAAGAGCCCCAGATTGGACCCAAAATTCCACATATTCCCTCAAGTACTGCTAGGAGCAACTTCTAAGCACTGCACTGGGAGCAGCTTCTTTCTGAGAATTTCTAGGTAACTTCAAAATAAATAAAAATAAATAATAGATGCTAGAGCTGAGGTATCTTGGTGAAGAATGTATAGGTCATATTTGGATTGAAGAATGCCTAGATCTCATAATATAAATGACTCTTGAGCCTGGGTGCTTGATAATTTCTACCTTAAATATGCAAATCTCCCTAAAATATAATGAACTGCATTATCTGCAGCAGAGGAAGCCATAGTTCAATCTACAGAAACATGGAACGTTGAATCTACAAAATCATGGAAATGTGAATCATATTATTCAGTGACATGCAAAGCAACTTTTCACTTAAACATCCTATTCTTTTCTCTCTCTCTCTTCTTTATTTCTCTGTGGGTTTTCTCCTTCATTCTTAATTGTCTTTCCTTTTATTCTTACAACATACCTCATGGCCTCTCCCTGCTCTCTTTACCTTGCCACTATTGCAAAGCTTTTTTGTCTTTTAAAAATTTGTGAGTTTTTATTTTTTAATTTATTTTTAAAATATCTTTATTTAAGCACCATAATTACAAACATGTTTGTAGTTTGGTTTTAGTAATAAAAAAAAGAACACCCCCATTACCAGTGCAACATTCCCAATATCTTAATATTCCTCTAGCACCTGGGTGTTAAAATCAGCCAATTTTAGGTTTTAATCAAAATGTATCTGAAAACAGATACAGAATATTAAGCAAAATATTAACATATTTTGATACTTGATAAGATGTAAATTTTACAATCACTAAGCCATTACTTTTCTAAGTAACATGTCCCATAATGTTAATTTACCCAATTTAAAAAAATGTGATAAATCTAATTTATGAAATCTTAAAGGTTATATTTAAACATTATAAACATTATTATAAATGCATAACACAGAGATCATAATCTTCCTTCAAAAGAAAAAAATTCTTATATTGAAGGTTTTAAGTTTGAAAATATGAAATGTGAATGAAAGGAAATAGTTTAAAATTTCTTTTAGAAGTTGGCAAATTGATTCATTCTCTAAAACATAGTGAAAGTAAGGGGAAAGTGCAGTTACTGCTTTACTTGCAGTAATCCTAAGGATGCTAACTTATTCCATCCATTTTTCACAACAATATGTACAGTTTTTAATATCAAAAGCTAAATCTTTCTGACACTATGATAAATGACTGCATTGATGAATGAATGAAATAAGATTTTGTCTTTGAGAAAAGATTGTTATTTTATTAGGTCAA
Organism: Crocidura indochinensis; assembly: GCA_004027635.1. Classification (NCBI taxonomy): domain Eukaryota; kingdom Metazoa; phylum Chordata; class Mammalia; order Eulipotyphla; family Soricidae; genus Crocidura; species Crocidura indochinensis. The sequence continues at coordinate 1,328 of PVKC010028868.1, forward strand.
ATGAGAATTTATAGCATGCAAAAGAACTCTTAAAATTGATGGCATATTTAAAGAGTATTAAATGGTTTCTCTCAAAATATACAAGTCATATCTTCTTAAGGAAAATGGTTTTCAGTTTGTATGACTAATTATCAGCAAAGCATAATGCTTTTCTCTGGACAATGTATAAAAAAGACTGAAAATAAAAAATTATAAACTAAAAAAGAAAATCTAAGGAATAAATTAAAAACTATATTAAGAAAGTTTCTATGAAAATATCCCTCTCATTAGAATTATGGAACTGTCTTGTTATTTCAGAATTTTTACTGAAATGTCACTTTTTTAAATATACAGCACTCTAGCATCAGGGAAATATTTGAACAAAGAAGTCAAATTAAGAACTGTGTGATTATGTTTAAGAAATGAGTTGCATTTCTTTTGGGCTCTTCTTTTAACCACCAACTAATATCAGGAATATTTGGAGATTAAAGAGTGTGTTTTATTTCATTTCATAGTCCTAAAAATAGGAAGCTTATTAATGTCATAATAAACAGATCATTCTTTGGCTTCAGAAACTTGACCTCACCATACTTAAAGAATTCCTTCCAGAGATTTCCAAATTTACTTGGTCTACTGCCACCTTTCTAAGAAAAAAAAGAAAATTATTGCTGACTGCCCATCCTGGAAATTTACATTTTGTATGTAAATGAGAGGAATGTGTCCCAGTTTGTCCCAGTTGTTCGTAATCCTCCTGCAATGCTCCTTTATATTCCCAGCATTTACCTGGAGGGAGTGGAATCATTAAATCTAAGGAAACAGATTTTGAATAGTCATCCCTATAAAAACATGGGGTAGTGCTCAAACATGCGAGTTTGAGCACACACATATGCACACACACACACACATACATGAGTATATAAATGGTAACACCATGTGCCTCTTGTACAAACAAATCATAGGTCCAGGAAAAAATTAGTCCCTAGGTTAATGATGAAGAATTAATTTTAAAAACAGTAGCTCTCCTTTGCTTGTTCTGTCTTCTGCTTTTATGAGAATGAAGATTTCAAATGGGAGTAGTTGACTGTTATAACTGAAACTATTAAATTTACTAGATAAATTTGGGATTTAATTTGGCACCAAGAAGAAGCTCATTTGCAGCAAAAACATTAATATGGTTGTTAAGGTCCTTTTCTGAGTGTAGTTCAGCATGTTGTTCCTGATAGTGTAGTTCACCTCAGCTAAAACTTGTTAAAAATACAAAATTACATGCCCACCTCAGATTTACTGAATCTGCATTTTAACAAGGCCTCTAGATGATTGATATGCATATTAAAATACAGGAAACATTGCCTTCACAGATTTGCTGTTTCAGAGTAATTTTATCACGAGAATACCGGTAGTATTTACACTGGTTCATTCCTATGTTTCCACCAAATCTAAATCAATAACATATTAAAGATTGTTTATTCTTTTTCAGAAACCATAGAATTGGTTTCTCCCTAACAGCATGACTTGTTATAAATGCAAACCATTAGATCAATATAGAAATAATAAGAATAAGCTCAGTCTAGGTAACTGCTTGGAAACCTGTTTTAGTACCCACCTGCTTCTTTTAGTGTTTTGTTCATTAATTTTAGTTTCTTCTGGGCCCTGAACAGAGATGCTCCAGGGCGATAATGGCTTTCTACTCCTGAATAATTTTACAAGGGAGACCAAGTGGTACCAGAATCCACATTTTGCCTTTATTATGTAAATCATACACTCAGCCCATTGATCTAAACTATTCTTTTGTCAGGAATCAACCCCTAAACAATGGATAAAGAAGGTAACAAAGAAGCATAATACTAACACTGGGCTTAAAAATAAATTTTACTCAGGAAAGTAATATTTTGAAGTAATCAACGTAACTTTCTCACAGAGGGAAAAATCTTAATAACATAAAAATGCCCAAAAGTTTGAGGTTTGAATAGTTCAATATGTAAGGTTCTTGCCTTGCACAGAGCTGGCCTATGTTTGATCTCTGGACACCATTTAGTGTCCCAGGCCAGTCAGGAGTGATCCCTGATTTAGGAGACAGAAGTATGCTCTGAGCACCATGCTCTCCCAAAGAAACTGAAAAAGATAACATAAAGTTTTAGTATATCCAACCTAAAAAATGTAAATCATAGGGGCCGGAATGGTGGCACAAGAGGTAGGGTGTTTGCCTGACACAGGCTAGTCTAATAGTCTAAGATGGACCGTGGTTCGATTCCCCAGCATCCCATATGGTGCCCCAAGCCAGGAGTGATTTCTGAGCACATAGTCAGGAGTAACCCCTGAGTGTCACCGGGTGTGGCCCAAAAAAGCAAAAAAGAAAGAAAAAAAGAAAAAAGAAAATGGTTGTAAATTATCACCCAACCCCCAAACCCCCTAGCAGATCAAGGAAAATAAGACTCAGGGTACGTTGCCCTGAGAATCTGCTATTGAACAGAGCATTGAAGGGGTGTTGGTACACAATTGGATTTCTCTTTATGTGATGCTACTTTGGGAGAAGGTTACACCTCTAGGAGCAGTGCTCAGGGTCATACCTGCCAGTGTACTCAGCATCATAAAGTGTCAAAAGACATAGGTTAAGGTCATGATCCATTTAAACATCTACCCAGCCCATACTGTGTGACTTTCACACAGTACTTTCACACAGCTGCAAAGTTGAACCAGATGTGGGCAAATGAAGCTAAAAGGCAGTGGACTAATGTTAACGAAACTAGAAGAAATAAATCAGAAGAAATAAAAAGCATCAAAAGGTGTTAAAAATAAAATAGAACATATTTTCATAATGTTCTATTTTAAAGAATTTAGTAATATATACCACATATACTAAAGTATAAGCTGAACCGAGTATAAGCTGAACCCCCTAATTTTATCCTAAAAACTGGGAAAACTTAGTGACTAGAGTATAAACTAAGGTGGAAAATGGAGCAGACACTGGTAAATTTCAAAAATAAAAATATATACAAAAATAATTGAGGAATAATTAAATAAATAAGTAAATAAATACATGATTACATTTACAATACATGATTGTTTGATATACTGTGTAACATTAACATACCACATTAACCCATAGTATTCAATGACAACTATAAAATAGTGAATAAACCATTTAAGACAGTGAAGCATTGTAAATAAATGGTTAAAAATCCTGAATCCTTATATTCCAAAGGTTTTTACTGCCATGTTTTTTCCACTTAATTAAATGTTCCATTGAATAGAGAGGGTCAAAGAGTTCAGGGGCATACAGTTCAGTTCAGCCTCCTACCTCTTCAGCTCAGTCAGGACTTGTTGACTGAGCTGAAGCACAGCCCCCTCCAGTAGACTGAAGACTACCTGTATGACCCGAGCATAAGCCAAGTTCAGGGTTTTTGGCACAAATTTTGTGCCCTAAAACCTTGGCTTATACTTGAGTATATAGGAATAGAGAATCTTCTATGCTTTATATTTTCTCAAACTCCATAAGTCAATATTATTTAACAAATATATGTAGATATATCATACATATATACATTATATATACATACATACATATAATTTATATTTTAATATAATGTACATAAAGTATTCACTCTTTCAGACAACTCAAATCCTAAATAAATTTTGTATTAGAATTTTTACTAATTGTTTTTCTTTACCTATAATGAATATAATTTCCCAGAATTTTCACCAGGGAACAGGGGACCATGTGAGTATCTAGCTACATATTAATATATAAATATAATATAAATATATAATTTTTCAATTGATAAAGATTTACCTATTTTTTAATCTATGGAGTCCCCAGTTACCTAATATTATTTCCGATATCTAGTTGAATTCTAAAATTGTATCTCTTTAGTAATGTTTTTTTGGAATGAAAACCTATTTATTTTCAAGATTTTTAAATTATTCTAATTTCTATATTTTAGACATGGATAGCTCACCTGTCAAGTATGTTGAAATACTCTGATTTAAAATTACCTATGTAATTAATATCTACTTTTTTATACTAAGCACTTAAAAATCCACCAAGAAAGTCACAGAAGGTCTTTTACCCCCCAGTAGTATAATTGAAACATTTGACATAACATAAAATATGTCTCCATATTCATGCATTTAAATTTCTAATTGTTTCTCAGTACCTTAGAGAGCTTTTCTAGGTCAACTAAGTACTCAGACTGTGCTGTATGTTCCAAAAGTCCAAAATTAATCTCATCTCTATAACTCATAAAACATAGAATGTTAGCAAATGCTTTTGATTACATAAATGTTAGAAAAGTTTCAAAGGAGGAAAATTGTAAAAATCAAAACTTGGCAACTTTTAAATATCTGATTAGCTGTTTAATTCCCAGCTGCTTTATTTGTTCCTCTATCTCAGATTAACTTTGAAACAGATTTAATGATAAGCTATAATAATAATGACAAAACAAAAATCAACAATCGATAAAACATTCTATTGAAAATATACTTATTTAAACAGTTTTGTAATCTTCATTTCTCTCACTTTTCATTCAAAAAAATTTTCGAGGGCCAGACATTAATGGAAGATGTGCATATGTGTACTCATTGCTCAGAAATGTCATATCAGCTACTTAGAAACCAGATAAAGTCTCATCCACTTCCTAAACCTTAGATGATTTTCTTGGGATTTAATGCTGTAAAAGGCGAATCTAAGAAACAAAACAGTGACTGGTTCAGAAATACTCAAACTAATTTACATGAGACTCAGGCAAATACTACTAAAACGACCTCATTAGACAAATAAGGAATGGTGATGTGGGGGAACAGCAGCAGTGACTATTGTTTTCTTTTTGTTTTTTGTTTTGGTTTGTTTCGGTTTTGGGGCCACACCCGGCGGTGTTCAGGGGTTACTCCTGGCTGTCTGCTCAGAAATAGCTCCTGGCAGGCACTGGGGACCATATGGGACACTGGGATTCCAACCAAACACCTTTGGTCCTGGATAGGCTGCTTGCAAGACAAACCCCGCAGTGCTATCTCTCGGGGCCAGCAGTGACTATTGTTAACCCCACTTCTTCCACAGAATTCTTAAATACTAGAGGACATTAAGACCAGAACTGTCACTTCTTTTGCTGGAACATTTCCCTGAAGCAAGAAGGTTGTGTGTGATGCCCTTCAAAATGGTAAGACAGATCAGCTTAAGGCTGGTATACCTCATGTACATCTGATAACAAAGTGGAAATGAAACAGACCAGCACAACAGTGTCTTTCTTTGGACAGAACTCAGGAATACATTCTTTTTTCCATGCTGAGATATTTAACACAAAGTTTGTTATTTCTGTGAAACAATTATAATTCACTTTGACCAAAATAATGATTAAAAATAGAGAAAGAAAAAAAGGAATAAAAAGTTTGTTTTTATTAACAATCATTTGAACATGATATACAGAGAGACTGTAATATTCTTCAGGTGTGCAATGTGAAATCTAAGGAATAACTGACTGAACGTTTTATTACAGAATTTCCCTTGTCTTGACAAAGTGAACATATGAAACATCAACCCATAGGGCTCTCTGTGTTGGATAAGCACACGATTTTAGAAAATTACTAAGTAATAAAGGGCATATGTGGTTGTGACAAAGACAAAATAAATTTAACAATGTCCTAGTCAGTGGTCCTCAAACTATGGCCCGCAGGCCACATATTGTATCTGTTCCTGTTTTGTTACCTCATATCAAAATAAGATGTATGCAGTGTGAATAGGAATTTGTTTGAAATTTTTGTTTTAACTATAGTCTGGCCCTCCAATGATTTGAGGGACAGTGAACTGGGCCCCTGTTTAAAAAGTTTGAGGATCCCTGTCCTAGATAATGTTTATATTATATTAACATCTTAATAAGAACAAACATTAACATCAGCAAAATGTAAAGAAGTAATTACAAATTGATCAAGATAGTCTATCTCCATAGTTCAGCTATACTAAGTGGTACAGGTGAATAATAGAGAAGTTAAATCTTATATATGTCTCTTGCCTGTTTTATAATAATGGAATTTCTCAAGGTCAAGGAATTCATTATTTGAAGTGTCACCATTAAGAAAGTACATGTCTTTTCCTTTTCTGTGGGTATCAATTATCAAACATTTATGAACAAGTTATTGTTTTGCGAAAGTTATGAAGTGAAACAAGGAAGGCCACTTCAACAAGTGCTCTGGATAAATTGGTGAACTACATGCAAAAAAAAAAAAAATAAAACAACAACAAAACCCATTAACTCAAACCTATTTCTAATCAGATACAAAAGTCAAATCAAAAGATGGGTCAGAGCCAGGGTGCGGAGCAGTAAGGCGTCTGGTTGGCAAACACTAGCCTAGGACAGACCGCTATTCTATCTGCCAGAGTCCCATATGGTCACCCAAGTCAGGAGCTATTTCTGAGGACATAGTCAGGAGTAACCCCTGAGTGTCACTGGGTGTGACCCAAAAAACAAAACAAAACAAAACAAAACAAAACAGGATTAAAGGTATTGATATTAGACCTAAATCCATTGTGATGCATAAAGAAGAATGTACTTTCCATGACATTGGTGGTAAAGTCATCTCCAAGGATGAAACAGCAATGATCAAGTCTGTTGAAGCACAGAATAACAAATCATGTCTTATATGAAGATATCAGAGTCTGATAGTCCAAGGGGAGGTATAAATAAAGATCTCAGGTCCTTTTTTCAATATTTAACAATGTGATTTATAAAGTTGTTCATAGTTGAGTTTAGACATAAAATATTTCAGCACCAATACCATCACCAGTGTCAACAACCCTCCACCAAAGTTCCCTAAGTCCGTCTTCACCCAACTCTTCATAGACCTGTTTCCCTCCTTCCCACTTAGCCTGCCATAATATAAGGCTCCTTTCAAGTTTGGTTAAAGTTGGGGGTTCATGATTTCTTTGTTGTTGACCCCATGATTTGAATATTTAATTCTGCTTTCTCTAAAGCCAACCATACACTTGAAAGATATACTTAAAGGATGTCTTATAGTATATGATCCTACCTCTTTTTCAGAATGCTGATCCTGCAGGAACAGGCATCAGATTATGAAATATGCAATTGAAAGGGAAATCTTTGTAGAAGATTACACTCATTTGTAGAAGGTACACTCATTTGGTCTCATAGTGAATACTCTTTGTGGCAAGCTTTATGTCACAAGTTGGTTCTCCCAGTGTAAAGCTTTATTGTCTCTGGATATTATTGCCATACTGTATTTTTTTATTTCCCATAAATGAGTGAGACTATTCTATTTCTATCTCTATTTCTCTGGCTCATTTCATTTAGCAGAATAGTCTCCATGTCCATCCAAGTATAGGCAAGTTTTATGATTTCATTTTTTCTAATGGCTACATAGCATTCCGTTGTGTAAATGTACAATTTCTTTAGTCACTCATCTATTGTTGGGCACCTGGATTGTTGTTTCCAGATTCGGCTTATTGTAAATAGTGCTGTGATAAATATAGGGGTGAAGAGGGCATTTTTATTGTGGATTTTTTGTTCCTAGGATATATTCCTATAAGTGGTATTGCTGGATCATATGGGAATTCAATTTCTAGCTTGTTGAGGAATATCCATTTTTTTTCAGAAAGGCAGGACGAGAGACCAGCAGTAAATGGCAGTTCCTTTCTCCCTGCAACCCTGCCTGCATTGGTTGTTATTTTTGTGGTGTAATATGATATACCATTGTTGTTTTGATTTACATCTCCCTAAAGATTAGTGATGTGGAGCATTTTTCACATGGCTTCTAGCCATCTGTATTTCTTTTTTGAGGAAATGTCTGTTCATTTCTTTTCCCCATTATTTGATGGAATTAGCTTTTTTTCGTGTTTTTTTTTATTATTTTTTGTATATCTTGGATATTAGCCCCAATCAGATGGGTTTTGAGTAGTTTCTCCTATTCCACGGTTGGCCTTTGTTTCTTTGAGGTGCAGAAGCTTTTCAAGTAAAAGTAGTCCCATTTGTTTATCTCTGCTGCAACTTGTTTGGACACTGGTGTTTCCTCCTTGAAGATGCCTTTTTCTCAATGTCTTGGAGTGATTTGTCTATGTTTTTGTCTATATACATTATAGTTTCAGGTCTAATATTACAATTTTTAATTCTTTTTGAATTGACATTAATGCATGAACTCAGATGTAGATCTAAGTTCTCTTTTTTGCATATGTTTGTCTACTTGTCCTAATACCATTTATTGGTTTCTTGAAGAGGTTTTCCTTGCTACATTTTGAGTTTTTTCCCCTTTTCAAAGTTTATTGCTTGTATATATAGGGGCATTTTCTGAATACTTAAATCTATTCCATTGATCTGAGTGCTTTTCTTCATTCAATACAATGCTTTTTGATGACTATTATTTTGTAATGCAATGTAAAGTTTGGAAATAAATTGCCTCGCTTTTTCTTTATTCATAAGGGTTGCTTTAACAATTCATGGGCCTTTATTTTCCAAATGAATTTCAGGATTTTGATTCATTTATTTGAAGAAAGTCATGTATCTTTGGAGGGATTGGCATTAAACCTGTACAATGATTTTTATAAATTGTCATTTTAATAATATTAATCCTCCAAATGTATGTGCAGGGAACATGCCTCTAATTCTTGTGACCATTTTTATTTATTGAAGCAGTGTTTTGTATTTTTCTTTGTGTAGCTCCTTTACCTCTTTAATTTAGTTGACTCCAAGGTATTTGAGTTTCTGTGGTATCATTGTGATGGGATTATTTTTAATGTCTTCTGTTGTTAGTTGTATATAATAAGGCCATTATTTCTTGTGTTTTAAAGCTTGCCACTTTGCTAAACAAATATCTTGTTTTCAAAAGCTTTTTGGTAGAGTCTGTAAGGTTTTCTAAATATAGTATAATGTCATCTGTGAACAGTGAGAACTTGATTTCTTCTTTTCTATCTAGTTGCACTTAATATCTTTTTTCTTTTCTAAGTGATAATGCAAGTACTTCTAGAACTATGTTGAATAAATGTGGTGAGAGTAGGCAACCTTCTTTTGTGCCAGATTTTAGAGGAAAAGCTTTCAGTTTTTCCCCATTGAGTTAATATTGCTATTGAGAAAAGTTCCTTCCATTCCCATATTGTTGAAAGTTTTTAATCATGAACAGTTGTTGGACCTTATCAAATGCTTTCTCTGCATCTATTGATATGATCATATGTTTTTATATTTTTATTTTGTTGATAATGGCTTGTTAGATTGATTTACTTGTGTATGTTAAACCATTCTTGCATCACTAGAATGAATTCTACTTGTTCCTGGTGTAGGATCTTCTTGATAAGATGTTGGATCTTGTTTGCTAGCATTTTGTTGAGGATCTTTGCATTTGTGATCATCAAAGATATTGGTTTATAGTTTTGTCTGCTCTTGGTATTAGAGTGACATTAGCTTCCTAACAATTATTTGGGAGAATTTGTTTTTACTTTAATGTCCCAGAAAACCCCAAAAAGGATTGGCAGTAAATCCTCTTGAGTAGTTTGAAAAATTTCATTAGTGAATCCATGTGGACCTGGGCTTTTGTTTTGGGGGAGCCTTTTGATGAGCATTTAGATTTACTCAATAGTGATAGATCTGTTCAGATATGCCAGATCATTTTGGTTTAACTGTACAAAGTTATAGGAGTCCAAGAACTTAGAACTTATCAATTTCTTCCAAGCTCTCATATTTTGTGGCATAAAGTTTCTCAATGTAATCTCATATAATCTTTTGAGTTCTTGTATTGTCTTTCCCTTTTCATTTTGAATTTGGCTTATTTAGTTTCTATGCTTCTTTACTTTTTTGAGTTTGACTAATAGTTGTTGATTTTGATTATATTTTTCAAAGAATTAATTCTTGCTTTCATTGATCTTTTGGATTATTGTTTTGTGTATAGAACTCATTAATTTCTCCTCTATGCTTTATAATACTCCCATCTACTTTTATCCAAATTTTAAAACTATGCCATTAAATAATTTCAATAGGCCCTTCCTCCTTAGTGATGAATGTTTGTAAAGCTATATATATATGCATATATATGCCTCTTAATACCACTTTTTATGTGTTCCACAAATTCTGATAACAAGCATCTTTATTCTCATTTGTTTCAAGACATCTTTTTATTTCCTCTTGATTTTGTCTTTGATCCACTGGCTGTTCAGTAGTATGTTATTTCTAGCTATTAAGTTTTTTCTGTGTCTGTTTGTGTTTAATATCTAAATCCAATGCATGATAATATAAGAAGGTAATTCTTTACATTTATATTCTCTTGAATTTATAGAAGTATGTTTTATGGCCCTGTATGTGGTCTATCTTGGAGAATGACCTATGTACATCAGAAAATAAAATGTATTCAGTTCTCTGGGAATAGAGAGCTCTCTCTATATTTACTAAGCCATTCTCTTTTATTTCTTTTGTCAGAGTCAGTATATAATTGTTGAGTCTTAGCCTGACTGATCTATTAAGGCATGATAAGGAAGTGTATGTTTCCTACTATTTGTGTTGCTATTGATGTCTTATTACAGATCTGTCATCAATTGTTTTAAATATTTTTGTTTGTTTTTGGTTTTTGAACCACACCCAGTGACTCTCATGGGTTACTTCTGGCTATGCACTCAGAAATCGCTCCTGGCTTGGGGGACCATATGGGATGCCAGGGGATTGAACCACAGTCTATTCTAGGTTAGTTCATGCAAGTCATATGCCCTACTGTTTGCGACACTGCTCCAGCCCAATTGTTTTAAATATTTTCTCTCTACTTCATTGAGCACATTTATGTTTTTTTAGTGTGTTTTCTTCCTACTGTACATATCCCTTGATTATCAAGAAGTCTACATCTCTGTCCCTTTTATCGTCTTTTCAAGTTTAGGTGTGTGTCATCTGATATAAATATGACTACTTCAGACTTTCTAAGAGGTTTTTTTTTTGCTCCAATAATTGTTCTCCAAACTTTGACTGTGAATCTATGTTTGTTCTGATTATTCAAAATGTGTTTCCGAGAGGCAGCACAACATTGGATTCAAAATTTTGATCCATTTTGTCACTCTGTCTCTCTTAACTGGTGCAATCATTCCATCAACATTGAGAGAAATGATTGTCATGGTATTTGGTGTTATTTTTGTAGGAGTTTGGTGTATTTTTTGGGTCTGCCTTGCCTTAAAGTAAAACTTTGAATTCTTTTAAGATTGGTTTTGAGTCTGCAAATTTCTTAAGCTGTGCTCTATCCAAGAAGCTGTGTATTATGTAAACATGAATGTAAGTCAGGCTGAGTAAAGTATGCTTGGTGAGGCATTAATTTTGTTGAGTATTGTCACTAAAAATCTCCATCACTGCCTTTGGGACTTGAGGATTGCTTTTGACACATCTGATGTAAAACATCAAGGATGCTTCTTTGTATATATTTTCATTTCTCTGCCTCCGATATTCCATCCCTATCTGTGGGACTTGTCATTGTGACTAGGATGTCACAATACCTTGGGATGTTTTACTTTGGATCTCTTTTAGCCAGTAATTTTTGAGTATGTAGCATTCTATTGCATGCAGTATTTAGTTCTGGAACTATTGAGCAATGATGTCCTTAACTGTTGATTTTTCTGTATATTTTCTTTCTGGGCCTCTAGGACTAATGCTACTTATATTGTTTCTATTGAGTTTATCACCAACCTCTATTTTTATCTGTTCATGTTTGAGTACTTTACCTATTTTCTATTGGAAAAAAATTTAGGACCTTTTTAAGCTTCATCTTTTATATATGGAGTTGTTATACATCTCATCTTCCAGCTCAGTGAATCTGTCTTCAACAGTTCATACTCTGGTGGTGAGGATTTCCGTGAGATTTTCATTTCTGATATGAAGTTTTGTAGTCCTGATATTTTGGCTAGGAGTTCTCTCCTCTCTACTTTCATGTCTTCTTGATTATTTGTGGTTCATTTGCTTTGTTCAATGGATTCTTTGAATTCTTTGAACATGCTCTATATTTCCTCTCTAATGTTTTTCTTAGAGAGGCTGGTACTTGTTGGGTCTTTAGATCCATCATCTTCATTCTCTAAGCATGGCTGTGGTCTGCAATACTTTACCATAGTTTCCTTTACAGTGTGATTTTTTTATTTATGTATTGTGCTGGCATGCATTGATTAGGGGATAAGCGCAGCCACAGGGAAAAAAAAAGACAAAAAACAAAGAGGCTATGCTCCTCTAATTTTGTGTCTTGAAGCAGGAAAAATTTGTGTTCCCTCGGTGGAGGAGGGCCTTTATCTTTAATCTTAAATTTGTCCTTTGGATAAGGTGACATTTAATCCTCTTTCTCAGGTCTTCTGCCAGCCTTGGACTGAGCTAGGGTTCCTGCTGCTTTTGTGGGTGTCCTATGGGTCTGAGGTCTTTTATTATAAACCACTGCAATGACAGTGCCTATAGGGAATGCCTTGCAGGTAGAATTCATTTTTTTAAAATCTTTCACTGGTCATTTCTTCTGGAGGAAGACAATCTTCAGAGATATTATTTTAGTTTTCTCTTTCTTCATATATCTTATGAATTGTAAAATATCCCCTAGGTTTAGTTATCATTAGGCAGGATTATGTCATCAGCCCTTCTTCCTATGATTGATTATTCCTGAACAATAAATGTCCTACAATGAGGACAGTTGAAGCTCTCAGGGTACACAGCTGGGAGAACCCTGACCTAATGTTTGTCTCATATATAATCTCGTTTTTTTTTTTTAATTCTAACTGTGCTGCTATGGCAGGCCATCTCACCATGGCCTGAACTTGGACAAAATGGGACTGCTTAACTTAGAAGCTTTTAAATCTTTTGAAAAAAAACTTTTAAATGAAATGATAACCAGGTAGCAATCATAGTCAATGGAGTTGGAGAAATTATTTATCCAATGCTCATCTGATTAGAAGTTAATATAAAAGATATCTAAACACTGGTAGAATACTATAAGAAATAACTTCCAACTCACAGAGAAAATGGAAAGAGAAATGAAGAAAAACTTCCAAAAGAAGTACAATTAGCAAAAGGCACATGAAAAAATTGTTTGCATCACTAACCGTGGGGAAAATGTAACTTAAAACAACAATAAAGAATCATATTATGTTGTAGAGTTGAGCACACATCAAAATGAACAAGAACAACCAGTTCTGATTGTTGTTTGTATGTATGTATGCTTGTTCACATGTAGAATATAAAGAAACAATGAAAGTGATTAGACAATACCAAATACATGAACCATGAGCTTCAATAAATATAAATGAGTACTCTGGATGAAGGAGAGAAAGTATCTTCAAACATTGATTGGTGGAGGAAATGTTGATCTGCAACTGAGAACTGATTTCAATAATATTGTGAACTATGGAACCTTATTAAAATAAGCCAATGTATAACTAAATGAATAAATGAAAGCTAAGCATTTGGTTTTAGAAAAGAACACAGTGAAAAAATGGTGCTAAGAGGATTTCTCGACATAAAGCTTCTCGAACAATAAATAAAATAAAAATATCCATTTATTAAATTAGATATATAACTACTCTTGTAAAAGCTTTATAAATATAAAATGTGGTCTATAGTCCATTAATTTATGTATTCTACTTTTCTCTGTAATATAACATACATATTTGTTTTAATTATCAACATCTGCTTCTAGGTCTCAAGGATTGCTTCCAGTGATACTGAAAAGGTCACATAGTGCTGATTTTTACATTAGGAACTCCCATTTATAAAGCATGAACTCAGCCTTTTGGTACAGTTCTCTGGCCATTAACAAATAGTTTTAATTTTATTTTATGGATTACAGTCAGAGAAGACAGAGGAGACAATATATATATTTTAGGCAATTCATAATCTGTTGTATAAATGACACAATATGTTAGTCATTTAGACAGTTATTAAGATATAATAACATGGCAAAATATTCTTAAATCCAGGTATGAAATGTAATACACCCATATAAAAATTTTGGGGTGTGGAAGATGACATTTTTGGTAGATGGGAACATAATTGCAAGGGAATTAAT
>PVKC010028869.1:0-15293 GCA_004027635.1 Crocidura indochinensis
TTCTTTCTTTCTTTCTTTCTTTCTTTCTTTCTTTCTTTCTTTCTTTCTTTCTTTCTTTCTTCTCTTTCTCCCTCCCCACTTTCCTCCCTCTCCTTCCTTCCTTCCTCACTCTCCTTCCTTCCCTCCTTCCTTCTTTCCTCTCTCTCCTTCTTTACTTCCTTCCTCCCTCTCCTTCCTTCCTCCCTCTCCTTCCTTCCTTCCTCTCTCTCCTTCCTTCCTTCCTTCCATCTTTCCTCCTTCCTTCCTTCCTTCCTTCCTTCCTTCCTTCCTTCCTTCCCTCCTTCCTTCCTTCCATCCTTCCTTCCTAACATCCTTCCTTCCTTCCTTCCATCTTTCCTTCCTTCCATCTTTCCTCCTTTCTTTTCTTTCTCTTTTCTTTTTATTTACTTTGTCCATTCAGGCAACTGGTAGCTACTTGTTGCAATTCAATTTGGGGGGTATTAGCAAATGAGAGTCATTTTATTTTCTGTAGTACCAGCTGTCAGAATCAATAGGTTTGGCCTTTCACATAACATAACACTACCTGTTTTTCTGATTTGATTTGCTACTGCTCTAAGCTCTTCATCAGAACCTGCATCCAGGCTCTAGCCCAGACCAGCTTCCTTGGGAAGGGCTCAAATGCTCCTTCCTGCTTCTAGCTTGAGCTCAGCTCCTGCCTGTAGTCACTTCGGGTCCTCACATAGTAAATCACTTTAACCTGTTTCTAAAACAAGGTCAGATTGTGCAGCAGTTCTTAAAAGGGGGGAGTGGGTGGGAGGGTGGGAAGGCATTTAAAATGTTCTTTTTAGGTGCAATTCTCATAGCAGACCTACGGAAGAAGAAAGGACAGAAACAGGGTCTGTGGTAGGGTGGTGATGATGGGGTAGAGTTCTGTGCTGGCGTGGAAGAGGGTCTCTATTGGGAAAGAAAGTCCTTTTGCTTTGTGGCCAAAGAATCTTTGCAATGTTTGAGTGGGTTTCCATGCCATAAACCTCGGGGGCATTTAACATATCAAAAGCAAATAAAAATGACACCCAGATGGCTTACTTCTGAGGAGCCTTGTGTAGTTTTGGGAACACTCCATCCCTGTGGTTTTCCGAAATATTCTAAGTATATATTCCTGATTAAGCACCCTGTTTTCTTCTGCTTTCAGTCCACCATGGTCTAGCTTGACCTGAGGACTCAGGTCCCATCAGCAAATGCAGAGGCCCAGCCTCATGCTCAGGAGTCACTTAGGATTTTCTGTGGTGCAATTAACCATGTGTAGCACCCCACAGCCACAGAGGCGCTGTTTATTCAGTGAAAGTGCCCTGTAATTTATTTAAAATAATCCATCTTTCACAAATAAAGGGGTCATTGATGGCCCACACCCCCAGCCCGCATGCCTCTGCTGAAAGGTCCTCTCTAGGTGTTTGGCTGGTCACAGCCGAATCTCTGATAAAGAGATTTAGGCCTTTTCTTTTCTGCAAACTCCTCTCTTTAGCTTCTTCATTCTTTTGAAAAAGAAATGAGGTTGTCCTAAACCTCCTTGTTTTCTTTCATACCAGTAATCAGATCAAACTCCTCCCATTCGATTTTTTAAATGTGTATATGTGTTTGTGTGTGAGTGTATGGATGTGTGTGTGCATGAGAGAGAGAGAGAGAGAGAGGGAGAGAGAGATAGAGATTGGCTATTAAAAATTATAATACCAGCCAATTTGATCATTGCTAAGTAAAGTTTCCAGGCAAGTGGGGATTTAGAGCAGTTTCAGAATCAACTTCTTTATGACCCCCAGCTAATGAGGAATCACATTAGGCTTTTTATCACCCGTGAATTGATTAGCTGAAAATGAGATTATGTCCCTGGCATAACACCCACCACAAAGACCCCATTCTTTTTTAAATACTTCCCAGTGCCAGGATGCCGCTTGCACTTGAGACTAATTTTTCCTCCAGGTTTTTTAGAAAAGAATTGCATGAGCTCAAGTGTGGGGCCTTCTGAAGAGGGAGGAGCGAGTCTCAAAACACTAGCAATTCTGTGGACCAATGCAAAGGCGATGAGGATGAGGATGATATTGTATTGGGGAGTTGTGCAGCAGACTGACTCCGAGAAAGCTGGGCAAGGTGAAAAGCAGATGGGATTCCAAAATTTAGCCATCCTAAGTGGAAATATGACCTCTCCTTTACTTTGTGTCTTGGGACCAACCACGTATCTTGCTCAAATTGCTCTCTTATCCGCACAATGGGACACAAAAATATTTTACAGGCTGATTAGAACAAGATGAAATATTAGTAAAAATATTTTAGCATGGTGTTGTCTCAACATAGTGGGTTTTAAAGCCTATATTTTTATTCCTCCCTTTTCTTTCTCCTATCCTTCCTCCCTCTCTCTCCATTCCTTTCTCTCTCCTTTCCTTTGTTCTCTTTCTTCTTTTCCTTTAATTTCTCCCCAACCTTTCCTCCCTCCCTCTCTTCCTTCCTTAAACAGAAAAGCTAGTAGAGTCACTATTAAGCTAAAAGAGAAAAGAAATAGCAACAAAAGTATACTCACAATGCCAATGTTCTCAGACTTATGACATTCAGAATGTTGATAAGATACCAATCTGTGGTCTCTTGTTAAGCCAGAATACACACAATGCTGATTCTGGGCTCAGCATAGAATTGGACAGAGGAGTTAAGTCCGAAGTAATCAACCATTTGGGAGCCCTTACTATTAACGTTTGGATGCAGGATCTAGGGTTTCAGTAATCCTCTGAAGGGGACCTCACAAGCAACATGATCCAGGTCAGGGTGCAGAGATTTTGACTGACCTCTCTTGGTCACTCAGGTCCTTAAAGGTTGGCTTATGACTACCTAAACTCCTTTAGGGACAACCTATAATTCTGCCTTCTTCGCTTTGCACCCACAGTCCTATCCTGGACCACCAGCTCCAAGATTCTGCTGTAGTCATATATTTGTGGCTATTCTCGAATCTGTCTAAATGCTGCGTGGGAGATGATTAACCAATCAGAAACCTGAAATAATACTGATGAGCTCTGTCATCAAGATGGCCTGCTAATATGATGCATGAAATTGGTTGCTGAAATACAAACTTTTTATAAAATTGCACTCTTCAGAGCAGCATTTTGTAAGATAAGATACTTTTTATTTTTTATGCAGATTAACTCATTGCTCATTCAGTTTCAGACAAATTCATAACTTCGTTAATGTGCACTATTTTTATGGCTGGGAGCATATCAAAATTAGGAATTATAATTGCATTAATCTAGTTCAGATATAGTCGTATATGTATCTAAAGAGTCCCAAGAGTTCTTGGAGAAAATTTAGAAGCACAAGGAATTGACGTTGAAAACTATAAACTAGATATAAAAGCAGGGTTAGCTATAGAATGGAACAGAAGTTTTCAATAACTATTCACTTCTTGACACTATAATATACTATATATCACTAATAAAGCTACTATATATTTTGGGGCCACACCCATTGACGCTCAGGGATAACTCCTGGCTTGGGGGACCATATGGGACGCTGAGGGATCAAACTGCAGTCCATCCTAGGCTAGTTCTTGCAAGGCAGACACCTTACAGCTTGCTCCACTGCTCTGGTCCAAAGCTAGTATTATTATTAAAGATACTATATATAAATACTAATAGAGGTACTATTATCACTGTACTTTTTCTTAAAAAAAATCCCCAAATTAAGCAGTATTTCCTTTGCAACTCCTTTGTTGTGTCAACAGTCCCCCTTATATATTCCCCACTAGTTTTTTGTTTTGTTTTGTTTTGGGTCACACCTGGTGACGCTCAGGGATTACTCCTGGCTATGCGCTCAGAAATTGCTCCTGGCTTGGGGACCATAAGGGACACTGGGGATTGAACCAGGTCAATCCTGGGTCAGTCATGTGCAAGGCAAATGCCCTACCTCTGTGCTATCACTTTGCCCCCAATAGATATTTTATTTTTTCTTCCAGGATCGCCATTGCCTGCTTCTTTTGCCCTTTGCTTATATAGTATATGGGTTCCCACTCCTGTTGTCTGATTGTTTATATCCAATCTTTTTTTTTTTTTTTTTTGGTTTTTGGGTCACACCCAGCAGCGCTCAGGGGTTACTCCTGGTTCTATGCTCAGAAATCGTCGCTCCTGGTAAGTTCAGGGGACCATATGGGATGCCGGAATTCGAACCACTGACCTTCTGCATGCAAGACCAATGCCTTTCCCCCATGCTATCTCTCCGGCCCCTTTTACCCAATCTTAAGGCAGGTGTAAAAAACAAGTCATATGACTTGTTACATAAATAAACCAATCATATCAACTGGACAAAAGATCAATCGGTTATGTACACTATCTAGATAAATTATATAGAGGCTTTTTTCACCACAAGAAGTCATTTCAATGTTTTTTTTCTGCCACAGGAGCTGAAAACGTGACTTGCCTCCCTGACTCTCTTTATCCTCATGTCCATATGATGGATAATGATGCTTTCTTTGACAAAGCACTATCAGGATGAAGAAACAGACACAGGCACACATCTTCCTATTTTTTGCCACAGAGTGCAAATGGGTGATGATCACTGCTTCTTTCCAGAGGCATCTTTGTCTGTATCCACTGTCTTATTTATTTTTTCTCTGCATGTGAAACCATAATGTAGGAAGCTTTTGTACCTCTCTGGATTTTACCATTTAATTACTTTCATGCACCATACTGGGTGGCTTAATCCCCTTTCCTAGCACTCCTGAGACTAGAAGAAATACAAGACGACCATTCTTACCATAAAATTATATTGAGGAATTTAATGAACAGAAAATGCCATATACCATCTGTATTAAAAATAAGTCTGTAGTTGGTGTATAGACACTCAATTCCTAGGGGACCTTGTTCTGTAAAATTGTTGGCTCTCTCTGTGCAGAAGTGGGATATATCTCTCATGTTGGCCTCATAACTTTTCTGTCATTGAGAATGTCATAAAATGAAGAGACTAATTTCTCCATATCCCAGACTTGCAAGAGTCTTAATCTCATAGGCTAAGTCTAACTCTCTGAGTTTAAATACTAACTCCTCTACCAACTTGAACATGTGATTGGTCACTACAACTATCCTAGTGGTTGCAAGGACAAGAATAATTAATGCCCTTTCCCTCCATCATTTCCTTCCTCCATCCTTCCTTTGTTCCTTCCTTTGATCCTTCCTAACTTCCTTTCATCCTCATCTGCCTTTACCTCCCTTTCTTTCTTCAGCCCTCCTCTCCCTTCTTCCCTCCTTTTCTCCCTTTTCCCTTTCATTCCATCTTCGCTTTCTTACTTCTTTCTTCCTTTCTTTCTTCCTCCCTCTCTCCCTCATTCCCTTTTTTCCTTTCTCTTTTTCTTTCTCCATTCCTTGCTCATCCCCACACCTCCTCTCACCTTTCTTCCTTCCTCCCTTCCTTCCTTCTACCCTTCCTTCCTTCCTCCCTTCCTTCATTCCTTCCTTTCTCCCTCCCTCTTTCTTCCTCCCTCCCTTCCTTCTTCCATCCCTTCCTCCTCCCTTCTTTCTTATGGGCCTTTTAGAACAGATATCAGCAAACAAGACACTCAAAATTCTTTTTTTAATAATTTCTATTTTATTTAAACACTATAGTTACAAGATTGTTCATAATACAGTTGGTTTTTTTTTTACAAATAAATTTGTTTATGCTAGAGCTACATTCATACAATGTACAATAACCTTCCTCAGTGCATATTTACTGCCAACAAAGTCTTTCTCTCTCAACCTCCCTCTCTTGTCTGCCTCTGGGACAGGCATTTTACTCCACCCTCACTCTCTTCTTTTTTGATACTGTGATTTGCATTGTTGTTAATGAAGGAGTACCATGTGTGTCACCTCATATCTTCAGCATTCAGTTCTTATTCAGAGTGATTACTTCCAACTATTATTGTCATAATGGACCCTTTTCTACTCTACCTGCACTCTCCACTCTTTTTGGCAAGCTTCCCACCATAGACTGGGTTCCCCGATTCTCATCTCTATTTTCTCTGGATGTTACCTTTCTGCTGCTTATTTTTCTTATATCTCATAGATGTGTGAGATTATTCTATGTCTATCCTTTTCCCTCTACTTACTTCACTTAGCATATTAATTTCTATGTCAATCCACGTTTATAAGCAAACTTCATAACTTCATTTTTCCTAATAGTATTTTAAAAGCTCGTTTCAGGGGTTGACTGGGTTCTCATAGTATAAATAAAATAAAAGGCTGAAATTCAAATCTTGTTGTTTTGCCTGTAGTGTCTATCATCTAAACTTCTGGACAAGAATTAGAAGGCAAAACAAGTGTCCCAGAAAAAATTGACATGTAGAAATTTGCTTTTATCACACAGTGAAGGGGCTTGACTCCTTCATTGACTATACAATGAGGGGGTTCTTCCCTAGATCCCCTCAGAAACTCTTTTTCTTCCTACAGAATAAATGTCTGGACCTGAAGTTTGGAGAAAGAGCACTAAAGGCTTCAGTACTGGGGCAGTTCTAGAATAAATTTTTTATTCCAGTTAGTCTGACTTGCCTACAGAGGCAAGAAGAAAGGGTTGGAGGGTGTGTATGTGCGAGAGAGTCTATGTGTGGGTGGGTGGAGGCCAGGGTGATGGAGGGAACTGAATGACAAATCATGTTACATTACATTCTGGTTCAGCTCCAACTCGTTGAATTTATTATTATTCTATATATGAGAAAAGGAACCTGCCACAGCTCAGGCTCAACTGTTTGCCTTCGGGCACTGTTTGGTCAAATTGGAACCTAATGTGTGTTCAGTATAGTGGATGCTCATGGGTGGCATGTATATATATGTGTGTATTTGTGCATGTGCACAATATGCACAGCTGTTTGCATGTAGTCTTCTAAGTGTGTGTCCGTGGTGTTGGCATAAAACACAGTCCATCCTAAATTTTTTTTGCTGCATTTTACTTGTAGCCAACCTCCCTAATGTGTCAAGAATTATAAATTAATCACCTGGTTGGTTTGCACTGAATTTGCTAGTGTTTATGAAAGGGAATTCATTGGATATGCCTGTTAATGGAACACGTGTAATAATACTAAAACCTGTGATTATAAAGAATTTTAAGGCCCATGAGTTACTAATAGAAAAACATGTTATTTGAGTGTTTATTTGCTGGTGTAAGATGGCTTGTTTTTTAAGAAAGAGTACCTATTTCAATTTTTCGGAGGACCATGATATCCATACTGGAAGGCATGTTATGTTTTGGTGAAAGCTTCTTTCGGATTCTGCTTAGCAGAACGTCTTAGGTCATAAGCAGAGCTGCTTATGAGAAAATCCTTTGACGTAAAACAAGTCGGGTCTTCTGTTTATGAGCTTGTTTGATTGAATCTTTGATTAATCGAACATTTATTGCCTGTCACATGGCAAGTGAGCTTAAGCAGGAATTGAAAGACTACAGCAATTAGTCATTGACCTGAGATGGCCCATAGTATGGGGAAGAGGAGACATATGAAGATACAATCTCAATACCTGTTATGAAGAAGTTATAGAAATGACATTGCAGATGCAGAACCTTCAAAGAGGAGTCAGGACTTGATTTTAAATATATGCAGTCAAGGATGTTCAAGGATGTTTCATTATGAATTCACAGTAACATGATAAACAGTTGTCTCTTTCTTGGCCCCAACTCTTTCTCTCTAATGTATATAAACCAATCTATGAAAATAAGCAATAATGTCATCTTCGTTAAATATATATGCACAGATGTGCATATGTATATATATGTTAACATATATGTAATATTATTGTAAAGTGTGGTAACCACATTTAAAAATTTTTTGTGTGTGATTTAATCATTTAAATTATTCTACAGTGAGGTGTAGAAAGCTGTGTGCATAAAATCAATTGGTTGATTTTGACTTTCCAGAGGTGCGCCTGTGGTTTTTTGTTAGAAGTCTTTCTATTTTCTAGGGAACATTTGCATAATTTTTCATAAGCCCTATTTATTATTGTACATGGATAGGAGAACAAGCTACTTTGAATTTTATGAAACTGGAAGACTAAAATATATATATGCTTTTGGGGAACATTGTCATATAGTTTAGGAGTTTGGGATGCTTGTAAGAGAAAAGTTGTTTCAATCTCGCTTAATCTTGAATTTTATTGGTACATTTTTAGAAAAGTAAAAATAAGATGGTCAATTTGGACTTCCTAAAATTGTAACAAATATACATTTTTTCATTGCTTCTTTACCAAACACATGCAGTAAAATTTAAAACAGAGTGAGAGGTCAAGCCAATTCAAATTCTGCTCTCAGGAATTTTATATTTTGTTGTACATAAAGGCAAAATAAAGTGATGGGTATATGGGTGAGTTAGAAACATTCCTGAAAAAAGAGGTTTTATTTTGAAGTGAGTTATGACAGTTATTTTCCTTCATCACCTTCAAGGTTTATTCCATTGATAAGATGAAATCACTTGCATTGTATTTGTCATTAGTTTTATTATTAATATCCATATTTTACTCTTATTTTTAAAATTAATATTTTGAAATTTTATCATATATAATAATTTTAATGTATTTTTTGTTTTATAGGCCACACCCAGCAACACTCAGAAGTTACACCATGCTCTGCACTCAGAAATTGCCCTTGGATTGGGGGAATCACATGGGATACTGGGGATCAAGCCTGCAGTTGTCCTGCATCAGTTGTGTGCAAGGCAAACACCCTACCATTATGTTACCACTCTGGCCCCATTCCATAATACATTTTTATGGCTGTTGTAGGTTTAGATTTATTTGTGTTTATCTTAATCATTTCTGTCTTTATTCCACTCTGGAAAAGTGGTTAAAGATGGTGGCTAAAGCTAGACAGGGGATGTAATTGGATCAAGAGGAATAGAGGAAGCATCAATTCTGTGATACTTACTCTCTCTGTACTATCATAAAAAAGCATGTTTTTTTTTAACATTTTTTTTATTTTGATCACAGTGGCTTACAAATCATTCACATTAGTATTTAGGTACATATTAACATTGAATCAGGGGAATACCCACCATCAGGTTTGACCTCCCACCATCCCCATTCCCTTTCTGCATCCCATATCCTCCACCATCACCCCCAGGCTGCTAGAGTAGGTGGTCCCCTCTTTGACTAGCTTACTATCGGTGATCATACATCTGTTTGGTCCTCGTACCCTCCCTTGATTCTCCCTCGATTTGAGAGGCTGAGCTAGATAAATGTGGTTTTGTTTGAGGGAAAGAAAAGCCATAGAGTGGGGTAAAGATTAAGCAAAAAAGAAAAAAGAATTAATAATAAGATAAAATAAAATAAAGATATTCTGGAAATGGGTGGAGTCCTCCTAGTGGTTATCAGCCTCAGTTTGAGAGAGGGCATGAAAAATGTAATTGAAACACCATAACAATACAAAAATAAGTGTCAAATTAGATATCCGGTGAGCCCTACAGCAATAAAGAGAAGCACCACGCAATAGTCTCAGTTCTGAATTCAAATAATGCTGGAGTGCCAAAAAAAAAAAGAGAGAAAGAGAGAAAGATAAGTAAAATAATATGAAATACAAAAAGAAGGATCAATTTCAATATCTACACCAAAATAAGGACGTCAAAAAACAAAACAAAACAAAACAAAACAATCAGGGGCCCGGGAGATAGCATGGAGGCAAGGCGCCTGCCTTTCATGCAAAAGGTCATCGGCTCGAATCCCGGTGTCCCACATGATCCCCCGTGCCCACCAGGAGCAATCTCTGAGCATGGAGCCAGGAGCAACCCCTGAGCACTGCTGGGTGTGACCCCCCCAAAAAAAAACTCAAACAAAAAAAAACAATCAATATATATATATATACATATATATTTTCTTTTTTTTTTTTCCCTGCGTAGGCATAGTAACTCTTGGGGACATTATAGAGGGAATTCCCTTGACCTAGGAGATACAGGGTTTCTCCATCCCTGAAGTATATTGTCATGGGATTAACTATAGACTCCTTTCATGATCAGTTACTCTACCCTTGGTGTTTTTGTGCTGATTGGAAGCCTTCTGCCTCATCAAGGATGGTAAAATCAGGCCTCTGTATCTAGAGATCTTGGTGACTGTGCAGCTCAAAGAATGGAGCTTATGATGAATGCAAAAAGCATGTTTTAAGATGTGTTCACGTGGGTTATGGCTATACAGATGTTTTTTCTTGTCTATTAACTTGTTTCATAGAGAATCCCATATGAGACACATGTGGAAAGCATCTTTTTGTTTACACTTCTTGCTGTTGATTTTTCATCATGGTACATTTTTTCTCAAATCTTTTGTCTATGCAAAAGAATTGTTCCTAATTGATGCTCAGAAGATCCTGTGGACGCAGCTTACAATTTTACTCAACCAGGCAATGGGATCAATGATATGGTCTGAGTATTGTCATGCTGTTGGGGCCCTAGTGGACCATGAGGGTCTCACTTGACCATGTTATGTCATGATATCACTCTTTTGATTTCATCCTCTTGTCTTACAAGTCACATGAAAGAAAAAAAAATCAAACTTCGCTCTTTTTGTAATTGACTCAACCACACTCTGAATAAGATGCTAGTTTCTCTGTGCATCCAACAAACATGTTAATACTTAACATTATTTTCAATGTCTACCTTTTGCAATAAATTTCACCAAGTCTGAGTTCCACCAAGCTTGTATAACTGCATTTCATGCCCCCTGTGCCTTGTCATAAATCTTGGATTAACAAACAAAAAGGTAAAAGGAAGGGCTGGTAGATTTATCCAGCCAGTTCTATCCTATGCTTGACTCTACTATACCTTTGTGTTTTTTGTAAATCATTATCTCTCCTACCACTTTAGGAACAGCCCTTTTCTTATATTCTACTTTGAAAATTCCTCTTCTTTTCTTCCTCTTCCCCAGAGTCTAGAAAGCCATTGGGGCAAAGTTTTTACCCGTGTTCTCTCCCCACCACCCCTCCATGACATTTGTAGTATTAATTTATTCTTATATATGAATTAACATAGAAATGTTTCTTAATTTTTTGAGTAGAAAGCTTTTTATCTTAACCTCTCATAGTTTTTTCTCCAATAACAGTGCATCATAATAACCACTTTTCAAGTGACAAGACACCTAGTACATATATTTCCATGCCTGCAAATAATACATTATAATAGAAGATAATGCTTTCTTGAGAGATTTTCATTTCTCTAGGGCTAAACTGTTATTTTTTGAGCATGAAGATCCTTCCAATCTGTCTGATGGGCATGTGGAAAAGAGCAAGTCTGTTGATGTGTACTTGTTGAAAGGAGACACATCCATTTACAAACACTGTTTTGTGTCTTTCCTCCCAAACACTCAAAATTCTCCTGATGGTAATTCCCTTCTTTGGATGGAGACTAAGTGATCTCAGCACGAAGTGAAATCTTCTTCCACTTATAAGCAAGCTTAGAATTTGTTGCCTAAAATGAATCTCTAAGAAAGGTTAAGATAATGTGAAGAGTGGGGGGTAGAGGGACCAGTGGTTCATCTTGTCTTATCTACACAGATCTGTGAGCAGTGAATTACTTGGGTTTCCACACAAACCCTCCTGCCGAGAGGACTCCTTTGCCCTCTCAGTCTCCTACTGCTGCCATCTGTGGATCATTACTGTCCGGTCTCTGCTGAGAATGTGTGATATTTAATATTTCCTCACCACTTGAACAAACATGTGGTAATAACAGAAAGGTACTTGGGATACTTGGCCACAGGAGGAGAGAGATGTATATGCATGAAAGAGTCAGTGTACACCTTGGACCAGGCAAACAACTGCCTTCTCTTTGCAGAGTTATGAGAAGTCCCCACCTTTCAGAATCTGCAGAATAGGTACATTGATGAGGGTTGTATTTTTAGAAGAAAACTCTTAAAAATCAAAAATATCAAGAAGATTGGGAAACAAAACATAGCAACCTCTTTTTTTTAATTTAAATTTTTAACAACTATGTGATTTTCTGTTAATGAGCAATTATTCCCAGGAAACGATTTAGCATTTTGTAAAAGAAAGTTGATATCCTTGCTAAGAATTGAGAAAGAGAAAAAAAAATCTGTTTTGTATATTTGAAAAAGAGTTCACCCCATTGGAAGTCTCGCTCCCAATCCTCTGGTCCTTTTGGGAGTGGGGAAGAAAGTGGTTTCTAGTTTCATTTGCAGGTGGGGACAGTTCAACTTCCTTTTTCAAGAATAATAAGAGGAATCAACAGGGACAAGCTTTCTGACTGTTTTGCTCATACAATAAACTCTGGATTACTGATGTGATTCGAAATGGTTTGGATTTCTTCAGCAGCACTTGGAGCTGGAGCAGAGAGAGGTGGAACTCTCAACTGGCATGTAGATCTACATGCTTCACTAGTCATCTGCAGAGAGATGATAGATGGGACTTTGAGCAGACAAGAGTAGGAATTACTCCCAGTCCTTGGAGAGACAGCCACTGTTCTCTGATTTCATTCGTCATCATCAATTCACCTCCATTTGGGAAGAATTGGTACTTATCATGCATGCTTTTCTATCCCCAACATCTATTTTGAAAACTATCAGACTTATTATTGAAGATAAAAATAATAAAAGGATAGTGAATGGCAGTATTCCTTCATCTAGATTCTATCATGAACTGTTTGTTCTTTTTTTTTTTAAATCACATTTGCTCATCTACCTTTTCTTTAACCCAGCAATCAAATCAGTGTATACTATTGCTGTGTGATGAACCTAAAACAGGAAGTTCTTCTTTTATGCTTTTAAAATCTAGTTCCAAATATAATGGGAAATATGGTTGATAGAATTTCAATGTTTCCCAGAATCCTGACCTGATCATAGTAGCGGGCATTGTTCTTTGAACATAGATTTTCTTGGTCATTGGGAAACAGAATTTAAGAAATAATAAAGATAAATGTATGAAAAATTGCACACTAAGCAGTTATTGTGATCACTCATAAGAGAAAATAATTAAAATAACTGCCATATCTAATATCCTTCCATTTAGTTCACTATCTTGATAACAAAATGACATCATAAAATGTCTCTTGGACTATGCTACTGAGTTTACACACCTGAAACTTATATTTGGCCATTGTAATATTTTTATGACAGGGCAGTATAATTGACTTCCAAATATTTACTATCATCTGATGGGTACATTGAAGTAAATGCTGTGCTCATTGAAATAGCCCTTCATAGTTATTAGCCTTGGAAAGTGTATAATTGGATTGAGAAAAAAATAATTTCAACATGATCCTTAATATTCTCTATAAGCCTGGAGGAGAAAATAACCAGTAGAGTCTCCAGTCTAGGTAAAAGAACTCTCCCAAGAAAAGAGTGGATGTTTCCAATCCCCTATGGGTAATAGGGGATTGAAATAGGGCAGTGAAATAGGATGGGAAAATATCCAAAGAAAGGCAGTAAAATATTTGGGCAAAATAAGAAAAATAGCAAAGTGTGATCAAGAAACAATAAACCATTCTATATTTGCTAGGGCACTGAGTGAAGTTGAGTGATGATTGAAGACTAGTTTGCAAAGGGCCTAAATATTGGGCAAAGAATGTGGGAATTTTATCTTGCAGGGAAGATAAAAGGAAAGCCCTTAGAAATATAGCACAAAAAGTGAGTGGGGAATGGTAAACAGGAACTTCCTTCTAAACAAGAAAAGAAGTTAGATGGATCATGCAGTAATCCTAGTAAGATAAGATGATGCTATTGTTAGAAAATATGGGAAAAGATAGGACTAAGGAAGGCTTTAAAAGTGAAGTCAGGAACATATAAGTAAAGGAACTAATCGGTGAGCACAAAGATGGGAATGAGATCACTAACCTGACCTTTATGGATGGGTGAACAGTGCCTCCAAAGATTAGGAGTGAAAATAAAAAGAAAGGAAGATTACAACTCTAACTTCAGAGGTAACATTGGAAATTTTTGGGAGTCATTTAATGGAAAATGCCTACAGTGTGATTGACAAGGAAGACAGAATTAGGAACATGTAGATAAGACCACTACTTAAAAGTATAAGTGGTGATGTGGATAAATATCATTTTTCTTTCCTGATAAAGGAGAGAGCTTGAATGATTTTTATACCACCTGTCATCACCCATTGATTTAAAGCTCTAGGTAACTGAGTGTCTGAAATATATATATTCTTCCATTCTAGTAAGATATCAATAAAAACAAAGCTCAAATTCCTTGAGTTGACTGAATTAAGTTAGCAAAAGCCTGTAACTTCTGATTTCTGTTCTAATGTTCTCAATAATATCACTTTATTCTCAATGACATACTTCCATTTATTCATTAATTATTTCATTTATTTTATTTATTCCCTTCAAAAGATCTTTTGTAGACTCCTCTTGAAAATCAAATCTTCTCAATACATACCTTCATCTTTTTACCTCTCCTCAAAAGGGAAATTGTATTTTGACTTAGAGGAAAGCCTAAAGGATGGCCTTCGAATTGACATCCTGGAGGGATCCTGGAAACTTGAAAGATTTGATGGTGAGGCACTGTGGAAAATTGTTGCTCTCCAAGAGAGCGAGTATGCACCACTTCAGCTCATGCAAAACTATAAAGGGTTCCCTGTATGCATTTATAAAAGGAAAAATCATGTTTCCTATGGCCTTTAAGTCCTCATCTTTATGGGTTACAAGAGGGTATTCCAGGCAGTAGAGTGCTTAATAAATATTATATTGTTTGCTAATGGCAATGCCAGTTGGGGGGTGATATTTCCTTCTGAATGTGCTCATTTGGTTTAATAAATCTGCTGTGTGCAGTTTCACCTTTCATTGTGTTGGTTGAAATGTCTCAAGGGTACCTTCAAGCAGTGGTCAAGAAACAGCTCAGAAGTGAGGAAGTAAATGAATTTGCTGGATGCATTGGGGTGGGGGGAGTTAGTACTGATTTGCCTTTTGTTGTAGAAAAGTAGCCATTGCAAGGGCCCCCAGTATGTTAAATAAATGTGTGCATTCTCATTAGGCAGATGTGAGATGTTTGAAAAGAGACAGAAACATTTCATGATATATTGATTTTTGTACCCTTCTGTATGAACTGATAGTATATTATACTTCACTCCTCTGTCATTCAAAGCTGACCATTTAGAGATAAATGGTTTAGTTGAATACTAAACTGGAATTACGTATTTCTTTTTCAATTCTCACTACTCCTCAGAAGAAGGGAAGGCAAATATGGTTGGTATCTGTAAGATTCAAAGACATGAAATTCATTAGTCTCACTGTGGATCAGATTGGATTTTAAATTGCTTCTGCTACAAACTCTCTCCTTCCTTCCTTCCTTCTTTCCTCCCTCCCTCCCTCCTTCCTTCCTTCCTCTTCTTTCTTTGTTTGTTTCTTTGTTTCTTTCTTTCTTTCT
>PVKC010028870.1:0-15292 GCA_004027635.1 Crocidura indochinensis
GACCATATGGGATGCTGGGGGGTCGAACCGAGGTCTGTCCTACGTCAGTCGAGTGCTGGGCAAACACCCTACTGCTGCACCACTGCTCCAGCCCCAGCTACCTGGTGATTTTAGGCCAACTCGATCGATGGCTCAATGCAAGGGTCTGAGGATTCAGTACTGCTATGACTCTGCATGCAACCCTGAATGAACCATCTCTGTAGTCTCAGTAGTGCATTTAATTTAATTCATATTTTACTGATAAAAGCATTTTTGTATAAAATAACATGTGAATATGATGACATTTAGGTGGTAAAATTCAGGTAACAGGAGAAAAATATTTTAATAAAAATATAATAGTTGTGACAGTTATGCTTAACTTGAGGGTTAGGCAGAAAAAGGGGAAATGAAAGGTGTGCAGAGGTCCAGGCATTTCAAATGACCATTAGCCCTTCGGAGACATCATAGATGGGACATATAAGGCCAATATTTTTATAGTAGTGTGACTTCAGCCCAGCCTTGATCATTCTATTTAACATGACTGCACCTGTTTTTGAGAAGTAAAAACTAGTAAGTCTTTGCTCAACAAGCTAATAACAGTAAGAATCTCAAGGATGAATATTTTTCTTTGTTTTGATTTTTGGCTCTTGGGCCAAATCATCAGTGCTCTGGGGTTACTCCTGGCTCTGCACTCAGGAATCCCGGTGGGCTCAGGCGACTATATAACATAATGCCAGTGATCAAACCTAAGACTGCCACATGCAAGGCAAATGCCCTCCCCACTGTATTATGACAGCTTCTCAAGGGTGCATTTGAATGTTGGCTACTGAAGACTGGCCTCCCTGGGGGACTCTGTCGGGCAGTGCCAAATGTGACCCATTTCTCCTCAAAGTTGGGGAGCAGTTGGTCTTGAGATCCCTCTTTTTTGATGTCTGAAGGCTGCCTCCAAGGGCATCAATTCTTTTTCTATTTGTTTTTTGGGCAAATCTGGCAGTCTTCAGGGGTTACTCCTGTCTCTGCACTCAGAAATCACTCCTGGAAAGTTTGGGGGACCAGGGATTTAACCCGGGTCACCGCATAAAAGGCAAATGCAGGCACATTAATTCTCTAGCTCTGAACTGGAAGCCAAAGGTGCTCCAATCATCAGGTGACCAGGCCCAGGAGTGACCACAGGTGTTCATACTGATCAGCTTCCCCTCTGCAGGTGGGGACCACAGACACATAAACAGAGGCCTGGCAGCAACCACTAAAAGAAATGTGCTGAGTGAACAGTGAGGATGTGCGGAGAGGCTTAGCCATGCCAAGTTGGGTGATTAAGCCCAACTTTACTGAGAAGTTTGCCAGCGTGGTGTAAGGAGAATGCACCACGCTCAGCGTGGCTGATGAGGCTGGCAGGCTTGCCCTGTAGTAGAGGGAGGGTAGGGCAGGGGCAGACAGTGCTGCCAAGCAATGATGGTGCTCTGGCAGGTCTGAATGCCAAGTGTGTAGCCACATTCGATTGAACACGTGGGAGAGTTCTGGAAAGATTTGGCAAACAAAAGTTTGTGTTTTTACATTTGTTTTGCCTGACCCAGGTAGGCAGCACAAGTGGTCGCATTTTCTTGTGGCTTCCTCTGGGTTCCCCGCCTGTTTTCTGTCTCTCTGAGCATTCCCCCAACAGTGTCTAATGAGTCCCCACCTCCGTTCACTGGTCCTGAGCCACATTCTGCATAGTCAACCTCAGAGACGAGCAGTACTCCCTCCTCCAGACTTGGAGGTTCTCAGGACCCCAACTTCTTCCTTTTGTTCCCCACATCCCGGGGAAGCCCCTGCTTGCTGAAGCTACTCGCACTGTATCATTTCCATGCCCTCTGCTTACCTCGTGAGTCCCCAGATCCCCATGGCAGCCGTTTCTCCTTGGCTCCAGCTTTCCCGCTGCTGAATAACCGCAGCATGGTGCTTATGCTCAGCCCCTGACTGACCCAGGTAACAGCAGAAGTCAGGGTGTCTAGGGAGCGAACTTGGACGGGAGAACGTGAGTCTGCAGTCCGCACGCTGATTTCATGGCCCCCAAAGCTCTCAGCAGCAGGAGGTATATATGGAGAAGGGGGTGATGGAGCACACTTGAGCAAGATATGGTCAGAGGTTTAAGAAATGGAATGGCAGGCTTTGCATACAGGAGACTGGATTTTATACCTGGCATTGCATGGTTCCCCACACCCCGGTCACCACCGGGAACTACCCAGGAACCTGGAGTTTGGAGCGGCTCCTGAGTTGTATGCCTCCCCCATAAACCTAAATCTAGATTGGCTTCTCATTCTGTGTTTTCTGGGTGCCACCCACTGTTATTTTTCTTTTCGCTTACTAATAATTTCATCTTCAAACCACATCACAGAGCTAAGTTGGTGCTTGTTCTCCATTTGTCATTTGAAGGCTCCAAGGCACCGAGACCCTAAATTGTATGCTCAAGGTCAAAAAGCTAGTAAGAGGCAGGAGGGCTTTTGGAACTTGGGCAACCAGCTCCTTCTCTTGCGGCCCAGCATTCTAACAAGGGGTGATTTTCCTCCTGCATGCTACTCAGATCTGGTGGAAACATGATTCGATTCGCCACTTCCATGATAGGCTGTGGGTTGAATTAAGGGTTCAGCAATCACAAGACTTTTCCCAGAAGCCTTCACAGGAAGTCAGGAGAACTGGGTTGAATCTGCAAAGACAAGAGGGAAGGCAAGGGCATTTAGGGTTGCTGAAACCCCTTCTGTGAAGACCCAGGTGGAAATGAGACAAGAGAACCAAGAGTTTATCATTCTCTGAAAGCTTAATTAGGTCATTGGCTAGCACAGAATATTAAAAAAAAATTCCATCAGCTAAAACCTATGGGATTTAATTCCCTCATTCCTGCTCCTTAGTTTTAGAATAAATGAAGCCTTTTTCTAGTTACAAAAATGATGTTGAAAAATGATTGATTATCCTAATGAGGAAAGAGGACAGCTGCCTGAACAGCAGATGTAACTTTTAAAATCATTTCCTCTTCATTGGTTTTCTCCCTAACGACCCCGGCACTGATGATAGTATTTAAGAGGAGAGTGTTTGATGGGCAGAGGCCTGGAATGATTAGGAAGCAGGGATAGAGAGGGGAATTGTTGGGGCAGGTCCCCCAAGATTGGCCACATTTTAAACAAATTCAAAGTCATGTTTTCCCAATAGGATGGTTGAAGATGATAGGCGCGAACTTCATAGCAACTCATTGCTCCAGGACTGGGCTCAGACTAGGCAGAAAACTCTCCTACAATTACCTCCAGGGCTGAGATCTGCTTAAGCGTCTTTAAAATCCTGGGTGAATTATCATGCACAGAAGATGACCCTGCCTATTTCCCCTTCCTCTGGGCATTTAGTAGCAAATCTACAAAGAGTCTGAAATGCGACATCAGAGGAGGCAGAACCTAGTGGCCAGGCATATGGGCCCTGCCAACCAAGTCCTTAAATTACTGTGTGATTATAGGCAAGCTGCTTAAACTCTTGGTGCCTCACTTTCTAGTTATAAAACTGGAACAAGTTTCTTTTCTTTTTTCTTTTTCTTTTGGGCCACACCCAGTGGTGCTCAGGTGTTACTCCTGGTTCTGTACTCAGGGGTCATTCCTGGCGGTGCTCAGGGGATCATTCTGGATACATCGGGAGGGGTCAAACATGAGTTGGCTATGTGCAAGACAAATGCCCTATCCACAGTATTATTGCTCTGAGCCCTGGAGAAAATTTATTAATCTTTCTGTGCCAGTTTCCCTTTTTGTGTAATAAGAATGATAAGAGTGGGGATGGAGAGCTAGCATGGAGGTAGGGCGTTTGCATTGAATGCAGAAGAAAGGTGGTTCGAATCTCGACATCCCATATGGTCCCCCGAGCCTGCCAGGATCAATTTCCCACTGTAGAGCCAGGAGTAACCCCTGAGCACTGCCGGGTGTGACCCCAAAACCAAAAAAAAAAAAGAATGATAAGAGTACTGGTTTCAGAAGAAAGATGAAAAGAAAAAGAAAAAAGAAGAAATAAAAGTGTGCCCATTTCAAGGGGTCGTTGAAAAGATTCCATTTAACTAAATAAATGTTGGGGGCCCGGGAGATAGCATGGAGGTAAGGCGTTTGCCTTTCATGCAAAAGGTCATCGGTTTGAATCCAGGTGCCCCATATGGTCCCCCATGCCTGCCAGGAGCAATTTCTGAGCATGGAGCCAGGAGTAACCCCTGAGCACTTCCAGGTGAGACCCAAAAACAAAATAAAATAAAATAAATAAATAAATGTTGGTTAAACAGTTAATAGAGTACTGGGCATAGAGCAGGCCTAGGTTACTGAACCCAAATTTGGGTGCTCGCCATTTGAGGGTTAATGACTTCAGGGTGTAAGAAAAAAGAGCTTATTTCAGACTAGTAAGCTGCTCTGATGGTAGACTCATGTCTCAAACAAAACAAAACAAACAGAAACCAAACCCATCTTTCTCTCAGGCTGGGACTAGAGGTTTGTATGAGGTTGGTTGGGAAAGTAAGTTGGAAGAAATTTATGGCTGTGAGCAGAGCAAGATGTACTCTGTCGAGACTGTCTAGGCTGGCATCATTGGTCATGAAGCCCTTGGAGGAGGGCGGACTATTCCTTGATGCACAACAGGGAATTTCTCCTCCTGGGACTGTTGATAA
Source organism: Crocidura indochinensis (assembly GCA_004027635.1). Classification (NCBI taxonomy): domain Eukaryota; kingdom Metazoa; phylum Chordata; class Mammalia; order Eulipotyphla; family Soricidae; genus Crocidura; species Crocidura indochinensis. The sequence continues at coordinate 4,637 of PVKC010028870.1, forward strand.
CCTTGAAGAGTCCTTGAAGGATAACAAGCTCTAGGGGTGGTCTCTGCAGCCTTATTCTTCCCTCCATGTGTCGTGAACCTGCTTCACTGTGAAGCACTGAACTTGAGAATGCCTGAGGACTGAGTGATGGGCAAAGAACAAGGGCAGTGTATGGTCCGTTATGGCTCTGAGGAAAAGGCGGACCCAAGAGAAGAGTTCTCAAACACTAGGCACATATGGGTGATGCTGAGCATCTATCTCAGAGGCTTAGCTTGCAAAGCAATTGCTTTTTCTATAGAGTCACCCTAGGTCCCTGAACGCCTAATCTTGTGTGGCCTTACTGGCATCCTTCCTCAGCTGAGAAGTACTGATCTTCCACTTCCACCCACCCCAAATCTATAGTATTGCATTCTGTTCAAGCACCTCTAAGCAATAGCTAGTTCGGCCTGTGGATCGTACTCCTGTTGGTTCTGAACACGTAGAACCAGAACTTCATGTTCTACAAGAGGATTTGTTGCAAGTTTTAGTTTGGTTCCAGTAGATCTAATTATCCCTAATAAAGAGTATACTTTCATTTTGTTTTCCAAACTTCGGCTTCATTTCTTTGGCCTAATGATAGCCTTATTTTCTTTCTAAAAAGGCTATTGTAGTTGAGATAAAATGGTTGTAGGACTGTTAGTTTTCCAGTTTGTGGGATATAAAGTTACTGCACCTTTTCAAATGGGAAATGTCAGGCTTGGGGGCATACATAAGGAAACTTAGCTTAAGTAGCTTCAAAAATCTGGGAAGTTACCTGTCTCCTCACAAAGGAAAAGCATAATAGAAGGCACTGAGCAGCTCTGGTTCCTATAAAGTGACTACTTTTCTCTTGAGAATTTCCCTGCTGTCCTCCGCAGGTAGCTGGACTCAGACTGGCACACGGTAGCACATGTGGGATTCAGATTCACACCTCAAAGTGCACCCGAAAGACAGCATCATTCCTTCATTGCTTTTAAGAAGCAGCTCTAAAGTGCTCTCTTTGATTTGGAGCAATCCACCTCTATATTCACCTGCTTTGATTTATATTTGCTGGTAATGGCAGCCCTCTATATGGTATAGGCCTAACTCTTATCCCTGATAAGTGTGTGACTTCCAACGGTAGCTCATCAAAAGCAATGCAACCTCTGTCCATCTGGCACCAAGTTATTCCTCCTGGGGAAGTAAGCCAACAGGACAGGAGGACACACAAAGAGGAAGTGAGGCCTACAGACCAGAGCCTGTACCAATTTGGAACTAGATCTTGATACGACCCCTGAAAAAGTGATGCCCGAATGCAAACACATGAGAGACCCAGAGCAAGAACAAACCAGTGAACTTCTGAATGGGTGAACTTCAGAACATCATGAGCAATGATACATGAGTCTTGCTTTCAGCTTGGGAGTTCTTTGTAATACAGCGTCATGCAACTGGAACAGCACCTTACAGGATCCTGGCATTGTTTTCAAGACTTAGGGCTTGCCCCCCTTTATTCCTTTATAAATAACTACAAATGAAATGAGTGGTTTTAAATGAATTCCTTACCACCAGTCCCACTCATTTCCACTACTTCACGTACAGTGTAGCTCCCAACCACAAATGTTTTTATGAGGAACTTCAGAACTGAGTTGTGTCAGAGAAGACTGGTAGAGAATACATTGAACTGGAACACTGCCTGAGAAAATACATCATAAGTTTACCAGGCATGTTGATGGTGAGCCAATCCTCAATGCACATGGGCTCTATTAAGTAAAAGAGCACTTTCTATTTTACGAATAATCAAGCTAGACTTTCCCTCTGGAATCCTGGTAAAGCTAAGAAGGATCATAACATTTCACTTAGTCTTTTCTTGATTATGAAGGGAAATTTTTTTCATTGTAGAAAATGTCTGGGATAAATATGGAGAAGAATAAAGAAGGAACTAGAAAACACCCATAATCTCACTGCAGAGACAATCATTAGCATTTTTCATTGCCTGCCCCATGCATTTCACTATAAAATCACAATATGAAACATGCTGTTTTATATCCTGCCTTTTCCATTATGTTCTGAGAATTTTCTCTTGTGATTAAATATGCCTTAAAACATGTTCTTTAATGGATGTTCAAGTTTTATTAAATAAGTGTGCCATCATTTATTTAGTCATTCCTCTGGGTTATTCCCTGTTTTTCTATTACAGATAAGGCTGGGGATGGGGGAGAGGACAATGCTTGTATATTCATCATTGCACATTCATCTGATGTTCTCCTTAGTATAAGTCACAAAATTAAAAATTATCAGGACAAGTTTGTGATGATTTTCTAAATCCATTGATCCAAACTGTCATCGTGTCTTTCAGCAAATCTTACAAATTTATTGGATTTGAAGTAGGCCACATGAGATAGCATGTTGATCAAAACCAGGCCATCCAAATGACCAATTATCATCAGTTTGAAAGGTGAAAATTGTACCTCGCTTCGATTGGCATGTCTTTATTTGTTGGAAGTCAAACATTGTCTCATACTTTTATTAATTGTTTTTGTTTCTTTTCGGAAGTGTCTGTCATAGTCTTTACCTATTGTTTTCCATTAGGATTTAATATGTTCATATAATCCACTCCTAAAGCATCAAGATAATGATTTTCAACATAGTGCAGATATTTTCCTTGTTTGGTCATGGACATTTGAATTTTTGTTTATGCTATTTTTAGATGACCACATTGATTGCTTTCTCTTTCATATTTTTAAGGGTAATTATCATGTGCATATAATTAGAGGATTCAAAATATTGTTATTTAGGCAACATAATTTACAATGGTGTTAATAATAGTGTTTTAGGCATACAGTATTCGAGTTCCAAACTTGCTAGCCATGCCAACTCCCCCACCCCACTGGCCCAAAGTACACCCCTCTATTTTCTTTTTTTTTTTTTTTGGTTTTTGGGCCACACCCAATGACGCTCAGGAGTTACTCCTGGCTATGCACTCAGAAGTCACCCCTGGCCTGGGGGACCATATGGGGCATGGGGGATCGAACCGTGGTCATCCAAGGCTAGCGCGGTAAGGCAGGCACCTTACCTCCAGCGCCACCACCCGGCCCCTACACCCCTCTATTTTCTTCAGTCATCTTTCTTATCAAACTCATTTTTAATTTATTAAATTTGAGAAACATGCACACAACAGCATTTGTTCTTACAATTTTGACCTATACAATTATCTCACCTCTACAAAGTGTTCGAATCCCCAGATCAATGCCCCTATAAAATTGTCAGTCTACCTCCTCTTACTGTCTCTATTACCTCTTTTTTTTTTTAAGATATTCTCATTTCTATAATCCAATGCCAAGGATTTTCTCACAATGATAACTTCCATTTCCTTGTCATGATATTCTATAAAACACTGATAAATGAGATTGTCTGGTATTTCTTTTTTTTCTCTGACTTACTTTGATTAACATGATAACTCCCAATTCCGTCCAAGTTGCAGCAACCTGCATGGATTTTTATCTATTCATGTGCTTGCAAAGTATTCAAGTTTGTGATATATATAAACATATATATCATGTATTTCACAGCTTCTTTATCCACTTACCTGCCATCGGACATTTGAGTTATTTTCATGTCCTGGATATTGTGATAAGCACTGAAATGAATGTAGATGTGCATAGATCTTTTTGAGTTATTGATTTTTGTATTTTCAAGGTAATTACTGAAAGGAGGAATAGCTGGGTCAAATTATCCATACTGTTTCTCGTAGGGTGAACCAAACCACATTTTCATGTGCAATGAATGAGTGAATGTGCTTTTCTTTTTACTATACCCCTACCAGCACTGTCTGTATCTGTATTTTGATATCTGCCATTCTCCCTGATATAAGATATCATTGTCATTTTGATTTGTATTTCCCTGATAATAACTGGTAGCCATTTCTATGTCTTCTTTGTGGAATTGTGTTTTTGCTTTAATTTCACATTTATAATAAAGTTACTGAATCTTCTTAGATGTTTTGTGGGAAGAAAACCCAGTGGTTTTTGGAGCATGGCACAGAGGCTATGGCAGAGGCTGCTAGGTGATGATCAAAACCACCACTTCTTTCTGGGCAATTACAGAACTGTATTTATCAGCCTCTTTGTTTCAAGGTGGGGTTAAATGACCAACTCCAACTGAATGGATGACAGTGATACACATTGCTTCTAGGCTTGGCCTAGAACATGTCCCACATATTCTTCTGTATCCTCTCATTTCATTCATCAGCCAGAGGTTCCCTCATATTAGTCCAAGCATAAATAGGTGACAAAATGGATCTCATAATCACTTCTGAAAGAAAAGCCACTGGAAAGGCATCTAAACTAGAAAATCCGCATTAGGTCTTGTATGAGGTATAATCTCCATTAAAATGTGTAAGTTTCTGGGCTGGTACAATAATACTACAGGCAAGGCACTTGCCTTGGATGCCGTTGACCCAGCTTCAATTTCCACAACCTGTATAGTTACCCAAGCCTATTAGGACTGATTCCTGAGTACAGAGCCAGGAGTTACTTCTGAGCACCGCTGGTGTGGCCCACAAATAAAAAAAAATGTGCAATTACTTACTTATCATGGCATGAATTAAAGAAGATTGGGGTAGGCATCAGTGTCTGTACATATTGTTATTTTCAAAATACCATTATTTCCATTATTTTAAAACAGTATATTATAAATATAATTTCACAAAACCAGGTGTATGACATAGTCAAGTCTTCCCACAGTCCTTAGTTCTCCAGAGTAACCCCCAGGTTGTCTCAATCAGACATCTAAGAGTCCAGGTAGCAATTGGGTGGGGTCACTACTTTCCCACAGTGTGACTCTGTTGGTGCTTGCAAGTACTTTCTTTTCAATGCAAGGGACTGAAGAATGTTTATGTTTTCATTGTTTGTTAGAGAAATTGAAGGATAAGATTAAGGGATTCATTCATCCGTACAAAGATAATAAACTAAGTCAACTGAATGGCAGATGTTACAGGGAGGCCAGGAATCCAGATGTTTAATTCTTCCCATTAATTAAAATAAGATTCCCATGCAATGTGAAGGGCTGGAGGTCACTGGGTGAAATTAATCCAAGGCTTCCCTTAGACTACTTCAGGGAATTTGAAAGCACTGCCTTTAAAAATGCTAACTGCGTTGCACTATTTACATATTTTATGTGGGAAGTGGCAGGTTTTAATTTTAACTGCACACCTTCTCAATTGTTCCCTGAACAGAGTAGAAACTTACAGAGAAAATTACAAGAGGAGGGGGACACAATAATAAAAACTGGGGATTGAAATGAGTTTAAAGTTCAAACAAAGTGCATTCCATAGCTGGCACAGGGTATAACAGGAAAACTATATGGTCTTTAGAGTGCTTTTTATTGTCTGAATAGGCTCAGACAGAGCAAGGAAAATTCACACTGGAAGAAAAAAATGGGTAGATTCATGACATGTACAGTCACTGCTCTAGGGTTTTAATGATTTCTTTCCAGGTGATATAAAATTCTTTGTTTTAATGGACTGATTTGAGGCTTTGGCTTTTCTTGGTTCTGCGCTTTGGAATAGGATCCGTGCTTTATTAAAACCATGAAAGCAATGTTGAATGACAAACACTGAAAAATGTCAATGTAAATGACAAAAGTTAAATTACTTTAACCTTCAGACACACACACACACACACACACACACACACACACACACACACACAGAAATACATACTCCATCCTCCAAGCCAGAGAGGAAGGTTATTCCTCTTTGCTTTTTATTGGTCAAGCTCCTCTGTGAGCTAATTCATAAATTGAAGTACTTTACTTGACTTCAAGCAGAGGAGATACTCTTGAAAACTCTACCCCATCACTTTAGAGAACATTTTCTTCAGGCCTCATTTATAGGCACTTGTCTTCAGCATCCACTGGGCTCTTTACTGTCCATTCTTTAAGATAGACTAAGCAATGCCAGAGTAACAAAACTTTGTGTTTATAGCAAGAGCCTTTTCCCCTCTCAACCCATCCTGCTTTTACCTTCAAAATGATTGTATTCTTACAGGTTTCAAGGTCTTTTGGACAGTAAAATGGGAACAACCTTCCTTTGCATTTAACCTCTAAGAATCCTCAAGGCTTCCAGGAGGCATCTGATTGTCTGGGACATTCACCTGCAAACAAGGGCAAAGAAGAAAAGCTTCAAGGTAAGCATTTCCAGGATCATTTCTGCAGCACATGGCCTCAATTCCCGGTGAGCATTTGGAGTTTTGTGACCAGCTTTTGAATATAGAGCATGTAGGCTCAGCACTGTATCCCTCTGGGATAGTCTGTATGTGAACAGATGTGGGTAGGGCTAGATATTTAAATAACTTAGTCAATACTTCATTGACTAAGGTTTTATGAGTTACAATATTTTTGGGCCACACCCTGTGACGCTCAGGGGTTACTCCTGACTACACGCTCAGAAATTGCTCCTGGGTTTGGGGGGCTATATGGGAGGCTGGGGATTTAAACGAGGTCCATACTGAGTCAGCTGTGTGCAAGGTAAATGCCTTACTCCTGTGCTATCGCTCCGGCCCCTACAATATTTTTTTTGTTTTTTTGGGTCACACCCGGCAGTGCTCACGGATTACTCCTGACTCCGTGCTCAGAAATTGCTCCTGGCAGGCACGGGGGACCATATGGGGCACCGGGATTCGAACCGATGACCTTTTGCATGAAAGGCAAACGCCTTACCTCCATGCTATCTCCCGGGCCCCGGGCCCCTACAATATTAATGATGGTTTTCCATGTACATAATTTCAGCACCACATCTACCTCCCACCACCAAGGACCCCAACACTCTCAATTTAACCTCCCCACACTAACTCAATTGTGTGCATCAGTTCTCCCGACATGTTGCCTTTAGGCCTAGATATGTTTCTTTTCTTTTTAATATAAATTAACTGATATAAAGACAAAGTATTATATAGTTGCTTTAGTTGATCATAGTACATTTGTTTCCAGGTAAGTAGGAGTAAAATTGTTTAGATAGAAAAAAAGAAAAGAGAAAGAAGGAAGGAATGAAAGAAATAAAAGAAGAAAAAAGACTACATCAACAAGAAAATCATTGTATCTTGCCATGAGATCATTGAGTCATTGTTAAGGTTTAGTGAGTTCCTTTTGTTAGTTGACCATTTACTTCTTTTGTTTCTGAACATTAGTTAGCTTCACATACACATGATATCTAAATTGGTGTGTTTCTATGGGAGTGACAATATTTAAAATAATTGGAGTTGTTGTGTGGGCACATTTCAAGGAATTCCAAGCACTATAGCTGTTTCTGTGGCTTTTGGGGGGCATGACTAGGGCTTCCAGAAGTATGAGAAGGTGGTGTGAGTGTGTGTGTGTGTGTGTCTGTGTGTGTGTGTGTTTGTACCTGCAGCCTGCACTCACCCCAAAAGTCCTGATGATGTCATCCCAAATACCAGCCTGGAATTTTGGTTTGCTTGATGTCTCTGCAGGGAGCTATAGATGAGTGGTAAAACAACGTCATTGGTGAAGTGGTGATTGTGAGTAAGCAGTGCAACAGGCATGACTTTGGTAGGACAGGGACTTAGTTTTCTCTCTCCTCCCAGGATTGCCAGCTTTCAGCTGCATATCTAGTATACTCATAATATTTTTTTCTTTTTTGGTCCACACCTGGTGGTGCTCAGGATACTCTTGTCTTTGCACTCACAGGTCATTCCTGATGGTACTCAGGGAACCTAATCAGATGCCAGGGACCCAACCTGGGTTGGCTACATGCAAGGCAAACACCCTACCCGCTGTGCTATGGTCGTTCTGGCCCCTGTACGCATTTTTAGCCCACATATGTTTCTAAGATTCACTAGCTGTTACCTTTCTGATCAATGGCTAATTCACAATCAGTTTGGAGTCGAGCTACTTGGTGCCAGTTTTCAAAATGTTGAGTTCACCTATATATCAATAGTGGTGAAACTTTGAAGTGTTGGAACTTGTTGGGTTTTTCTTTCATTGGTCCATTTATATTCCTGGCAGTGTTAAGGGCTTATTCCTAGTTCTGTGCTCAGGAATCATTCCAGACCATACTCAGGAGGCCATATATAGTACAGAGATCAAACCTTGGTCACACACATACAAGGCAAGTGTCCTACACCTTGCTGTTTCTCTGACCCCATGTTGGTATGTTAAAATATGTAAATATTTAATATATTTACTAGACACTTAAATACTTATACAGATCCCCTGAAAAAATCACTGCTTTAATAATGAGCTAGAAGGATATTATCTGAAATCCTGATTATGGAAGCACATGGTAGGGAGATTTAGATGGATGAGGGAAGAAATAGCAAAGGGATCAATGAGGTCTTTGCTCTGGAAAGTTCTGATTGTCTTTGAGGTGATGGAAGACTAATTTTGTCAGACCCAGACAACAAGATGACATTTTATTTCCACTATGTACGGCTCTGCATCAGTAATTACTATGATATGGTAACTAGCAATTGTTCTTTAATCAGCTTTTCCTTTATGAAATGGATGTGGGTGAACTGGAAGTTGCTCAGACTCCTTAAGGTTGTATCCTGAAGTACAACTGAAGGAGCAAAGGAATAGAAGGTGGAAGTGGAGAGAAACGAAGAGGGGAGTCAGAAGAGACAGCCTGGCAGAGTCCTTGGACTTTCTCTAGAGCACAGTCTCAGAAAGTCCCAGTCACTGAGTTCAGGGAAGTTCCAAAGTACAGCCTTAAGATTTGATATCTCTGTGTTGCTACTATTCTTTTTAGAGAAGCACAATAGTGGATAGAGATTTCAATGCCAGGAGGTCATCTCCAAAAGAGAAGCCTCAAGGTGAGAGGGAAAGGCATTGAGTGTCTAGCTGACATAGTGTGTTCACGCTTCTCTTCTCCATGTCCATATGTTGAAACCTCTCCTCATGGTAATGTCTTTGCAGGGATGGCATTTGGGAAGTGACTGTGGGCACAGCCCTAGGTTAGGTTCCCGACAAAAGGGACTCTAGTGAGAACAGAAAAGAAGGCGCTAGAAATGGTGCTTATCAGACATGAAATCTCTCCACATCTTGGCCTTCCCAGCTTCCAGAACTAAGAGAAATAAGGATCTGTTGTTTGTAAGCCACTCTGCATCAGTGTTTAGTTTATTGCTGCCTGAAAGAACCCAGACACCATCCTAGAGTGGAGGTTAGCTCTGTCTCCCTACCCTATCCTCTTACTGCTGTGGAAAGAAATGAAGGTATGGTGTGACATGAGGACACTATGACATGACCTTCCACTGACAGAAGTGGAACTGAATTTTCAAGTCCAAATTTCTGCTGAATCAATTTTGGAGTCTCTTTTCTGGCTCCCAGATCCTTCACAAGCCAACTCAGACCAACCACTCTCACTCACATCCTAAGAATGCCTCTGGTTCTCAGCAGTGGAGATTTCTACAGGCAGCCAATGAAGATTTCTGCTCATATAGTCCTCTCTGTGTGATGGTTAATGCCAATTGGATGGGCACCTTCAACTTTTGTCCAGTGGGGGTGAGTCATAGAGAATAAAATGAACAAATATACACACACTTATCCAGACTTGACGGCTGCCTACATTACATGAGTGAGTGCACACACTGGCCATTTGCTCATTGTCATATTACTCCATGACTGTCATTCCTAGTAACAGTAACATGTGAGTTACTTACTGTTTAAGTTGTCAAAGATATTAAAAACAACTAGGAAGTACATCTGAATTCAGCAGCTACAGTAAGAGCAGGGACTGGATATATCACATAGCCAATCAGCAGGTGCCCGTCAAGTTGAAAATGAGGTCATGACAGCTTTCTATTCTATTTTTGTCCATGTTGCAAAAAATAAAAAAACAAGAAACAAAAACAAAAACCTAGACTACTGTATTCTATTTTTTCCTGGATGCAATTTGGCTGCCTGTTTATTTTCCAAAAGCTATGCTGGTTTTGCCCCAAGAGCTATCCTGACCTTGGGGGGATAGTGAGGGGGACAATTTCTCACTTCTGCCACAGTTCAGATAGTTTAGCTCATCCAGTTTGCAGCCTGCTGGGGTTAAGTGAAGGTTCTGCTCTCACTCTTTCAGGTTTTCATCTTCAGAAAGGGGGGACATTGGTGAAGAGTTTGGACAAATGCATGTTTGTAAGTGCAAATGGGTCATATATTGTGGGAAAAAGGAAATAGGAGCAAATAGACCAGCTGGGACAGAGAGACCAAGAAAATGAACAGGGTACTGTGTAGTATGTGAGGGTTAAGTGAAAGTATGTACATACATGTGTGCATACATGTATATGTGAATACATAAATGTGGGTTCAGATGTTATGTGTATACGTTCATTGAAAGTGAATGTATGCATTTAGATATTATGTGCTTGTATGAGTTAATATATATGTAGAAATAAATGCATGGGTTATGTGTATGTGTGAATGCATGTGCTACATTGCTGTGTATATGTGAACTCATGTATATGTATGAATGTGTGAATGTGCATATGTAAATGTGCATGTTGAAAGAGAGGAAAGGGCACTAAGCTGGAGAGAAACACGGACAATAGAGCTATAGGGGACAGAACACAGCCTGGGGCTGGGGTTGTCAGGACCACTTTATAAGGAGCAGGAGATGGTGAGAAATTAGGGGTGTCTGGGTCACCAAGACATGGTGACAGAAGAGAGAGAGATGTACAAGGC
>PVKC010028871.1:0-15292 GCA_004027635.1 Crocidura indochinensis
TTTGTTAGCTTTGCCAGTGGTCTGTCAATCTTGTTTATTTTTTCAAAGAACCAACTTCTTTCGTTGATCTTTTGGATTGTTTTTGTGTTTCCACTTCATTGATTTCTGCTCTCAGCTTTGTTATTTCCTTCTGTCTCCCTATTTTTGGGTCCTTTTGTTGAGCACTTTTTAATTCTATGAGCTGCGTCATTAAGCTATTCTGGTATGCCCCTTCTTCTTTCCTGATGTGTGCTTGCAAAGAGATAAATTTTCCTCTCTGTACCGCTTTTGCTGTGTCCCAGAGATTCTGATAGTTTGTGTCTCCATTGTCATTATTTCCAGCAAAGTTTTGATTTCCTCTTTGATTTCATCTGGGACACACTGGTTATTCAGTATTAGGCTTTTTAACTTCCAGATATTAAAGTTTTTCTTCTGTGTCCCTTTGTTGTTCACATATAATTTCAGAGCCTTATTATTAACGAAGGTACCTGCAAAATTTCTATCCTCTTGGTATTATGGATGTATGTTTTATGTGCCAGCATGTAGTCTATCCTGGAGAATGTCCCATTTACATTAGAGAAGAATGTGTATGCAGGTTTCTGGGGGTGGAGTGTCCTATACATATCTACTAGGCCTCTTTCTTCCATTTCTCTTTTCAGGTCTAGTATATTCTTGTTGGGTTTCAGTCTGGTTGACCTGTCAAATGTTGACAATGCCGTGTTGAGGTCTCCCACAATTATTTTGTTGTTATTGATATCATTTTTCAGATTTGTCAACAATTTTATTGAATATTTTCTGACCTCTCATTCGATGCATACATGTTTAGGAGAGTTTGTCCCTTACAACTTTCCTAAGTATAAAGTTTGCGACATCTGATATTATTATGGCCACTCCAGCTTTTTTATGATGTTGTTTGCTTGGATGATTTTTCTCCAGCCTTTTATTTTGAGTCTATGTTTGTTCTGACTATTCAGATGTGTTTCTTGTAGGCAGAAGAAGGTTGGATTGAGTTTTTTTCTGAAGAAACATGTTTTATTGAGAAACATAATTTTACTGAGAGAAGAGTAACTCAAAGGAAACTTTATTTGTAAGACTTCTAGTTAACAATGCATGAAATGGGGTGTTATTCTTAATTCTTGTCTAATTCAAGAGGTGAGAGACATCAATTGTGCTTCATCTTCCTTGCTAACAGTTTTTTCTTTCTATAATACGCATGGTGAGGCAAGCCCTGTGTTAATGATAAAGGTTCAGTCAGTGTGTCATCACTGACATACACACTTCATATTAATAAAACATGTGTTAAGGAGATGTGACAAAATACACATTTAGAACTAAAGATGGAATAAGAAATCTTCCTGGAAAAAAATCTTCCTGGTAGTTTTCCAATCATTTTCTCCCTTTGGAAATATTTTTGTTAATAATTAATTTATTTAAGTACTGTGGTTACAAAATTGTTCATAATTGAGTTTCAGTCATAAATATTCATCACCCGTCACCAGTGCACTCTTCCAACCACCATTGTTCCCAGTTTCCCTCCCATTCATCACCCAGGCCAGTCCCTGGTGCAGGGATTTTTACTTCTCTCTTTGTATTTTTTCTTTTTTTTATGATTTTTATTTTAATGATAGTGGCTTACATATTGTTGACAATGATATTCTATGTAAAGGTTAATATAAAATCAGGGGAATTCTCTTCACTAAATTGTCTTCCGTCCGCCTCCGTTCCCATCCTACCTCACATGTCCTCCTCCTTCACCCCCAGGTCTGCCAGGATAAGTGGTCCCCTCTGTGCCTAGCTAACTACTTGGTGATCCTACACCTGTTTGGTCTTGGTACTTCCCTTATACCCCCTCCAAGTGGGATGCGGGACTAGTTAGTTCAAGTTATGTGGTTTTGTTTGAAGAAGAGAAAAGTAATAACCTGGAGAAAAGAAAGAAAAAAAGAAAAAAGTCAAATACTCCAGAAATGTATGGAGATTTTCTAGAGGGTTTCATCCTTGGTTTGAGAGTTGTAGGGGAAAAAAGAAGGTGAAGCACCACAACAGTACCTAAAGCACTGTCAAAGTATCCCGTGAGTATTCAAAACAGAAAAAAAGAAAAAAGCAAGAAGATAAATAAATAAATATAGGGGCCGGGTGGTGGCGCTGCAGGTAAGGTGCCTGCCTTACCTCGCTAGTCTTGGACGGACCACAGTTCGATCCCCCGGTTCCCATATGGTCCCCCGTGCCTGCCAGGAGCGACTTCTGAGCGCATAGCCAGGAGTAACCCCTGAGCGTCACGTGGTGTGGCCCAAAAACCAAAATAAATAAATAAATACATAAATAAATAAATAAATATAAATGGAGAAATCCACTTCAATTGCCAAACTATCACTGTGAAATAAACAATAAAAATATATTAGTAAATAATATTAATGAAAAAAATGTTTTGTGTTTTTTTTCCACTCCTGCAGATGCACAGTAAATATTGGGGTCATTGGAAAAGGAATTTCCTTTACCTAAGAGGTACAGAGTTTCTCCACCCTTGAAATATATTGTCATGGGATTAACTAGACTCTTTTCAGGTTCATTTGCTCTCCCCTTGGTGCTTTATTGTTGTATAGAGAACTTCTGCTCCGTCCTGAGTGATAAAATAGCCCTCTGTCTCTAGAGGTCTCGGTGTCTGCACAATTCAAAGAGCTGAACTTATGATTATGGTTTTCTTCATGGTTCTTAAAGTTTTGTTCCCTCAGTGTTGTTTTAATCCATCTTCTATAGTTGGCGGTCCTGGTCTTTGTGCTGACCCTAGGAAGTGGCCTGGGATAGTGTCATTCATTATGTTTCCAGAAGCCCCCTTCCGTTGCAATAGTCTCAGATGGACCTCTGGAATTAGGGATCATAGTTGTTATGCAGGTCGAAGCTCATGCCCTGACTAGGACTTTTTTTTTATTGGTCCCAGGATACATACAGTCTGGCCATGGTTCTGTCAACCATTCATCTGTCCAAAAAAGACAAAAATATATATAAAGACAAAAATATAAATAAACCATATGCTCACATATGGTTCAAAAAAGATTTTAAAAACTGAAGTAAAAAATAAATAACTGGAATGAAAAATAAAGAGGTGGTAATATACCGGTCCTATACTTATGATGGATGTATATAAGCTTCCCCATTTTCTTTTGAGATTCTTTTGTGGAGTGTGGGTTTCCCGACACCTTTTCATCGCATACCCTGCCCTTCTTGAGATTGGAAAAACATTTGTGGTAGGGGGGTCTTGGGTAGAGTTCTTGTATTGGGAGATCTTTAGGGTTAAGTCCAGTGTCCATCTATAGTTCACTTTAGGAAGGGTTGGTCGGTAGGGCCACACAGTTTGAGTCAGCGGGGGTGTGGTTGTCTTTTCCAGCTGAGGACAGGCTCTGGGTCTGAGTGGGTGCCCCTTCGCTTGGGTGCTGGGTACCAGTTCGTTCGGGTAAGAAGTCATTCTTGATGCCTAGTAGATTAAGAACTGGGGGTGAAGAGTTTTAGTAAAATGGAGAATCTGGGTGGGATTGAGGGGTGAATGGATGGTCGAATTCCTAGAAGGTGGGAAGAGGAAAGTATATGGAAGAGGCAGAAAAAAAAAGTTCCTTTCTCTCCAAAAAAATTAATTAAACGAACAAGATGATGCAAGAAAGTATCTTGCATTTGGGGAAAAGCAGGTAAAGGGGTAGTATAATAGAGGTCTTATGCTTATGATGGTAGTATAGGTTTCCCCCTTGATTTTTAAGATTTTCTTGTGGTGTGTGGGTTCCCTGGCACTTTTTTATCTCCCAACCTGACCTTCTTCAGATTGGAAAAAGATTTGTGGCAGTGAGGACTTGGGAAGAGTTCGTGCATTGGGGAATACTTGTAGGGCTAAGTCCAGTTTCAAGTAACAGTCCACGTTAGGAAGGATTGGTAAGGATGATCTCTCAGTATGAGTCAGCAGGGGAGTTAGATGTCTTTTCTTGTAGGTGGTGAGGTGTGGGTTTGACTGGTTTTCCTTCGCTTGGGTGCTGGGTACTGGTTCGCTGGTGTAGGAAGTCCTTCTTGATGTCTAATGGATTAGGAACTGAGGATGAGGAGTTTTAATAAGGTGGGAAATTCGGATGGGATTGAAGGGTGAAGGGAAAGTCAAATTTTCAAAGGAGGGGGGAGGGGGAAGTATATGGAAGGGGCAGGAAAGACAAGAGAAAATAAATTAAAAAGGAAAAAGAGAGAAAAAATAAGAAGAAAAGAGAAAAGGAAAGAAAAGCAAAAACAAAAACAGAAACAAGTAGTGAGAAGAGTAGAGAAAAGAGGGGGGAATGCTAGTATATTTAAATGTATTCGATGCAGGGGCCTGTAGTATAAGTCTGTAGGTCACAGTTGCTGCTTCGGTGGTCTGGGTAGTCACGTGCTTCCAGTCCTAACTAAAGGTATAACCTAGAGATAAAGGGTATGTTAAAGAGTTTTCTCGGGACATACTTGCAAGCCGGGTATGGTATCTCATGTGATTTAACCCGAGATGCAATCTTTGTTTGACCACCGTTTGTGTCCAAGAATGCCTGTGGATAAAAAATCTGAGAGGTTATTTTAAGTGTAGCAAGATTACGACATTAAAACTTATTGTTTTGGAATGTTTCCATTGGAGTCAGTGGTTTCCCATGGTATGCTTTACCTGTAATCCTGTATAAGATCCCTAAAGGCTTATTATGGACCTTTGTAGTAGAAGGCTAATCACTTCCCTGGTCTTTCTATGCTGCTGTTTCTGCTGTTGCTGGTTTTTTTTGTGTGTGTGTGGTATAGTGTGTAGTCAAGAGTTTGTGTTGTTCTTATTTCATGTGTGAAGGTGAGCATGTTTTCATGTGTTTGTTGGTCATCCTTCGGTCTTCCTCTGAAAATTGTCTATTCATTTCATCTTCCCATTTTTTATGGCTTTATTTGGTTTTGGGGGGCTGAGCTTTCTGAGTGTTTTGTATAGCCTGAATATCAGCCTTTTATCTGATATGATGGGTGAAAAGATTTTTTCCAGTCAGTTAACTGTCTTCTTGTCTTAAGGAGGGTTTCTTTTGCCATGCAGAAGCTTTTTAGTTTGATGTAGTCCCATTTGTTTATGTTTGAAGGTAGAGTTTTTGCCATTGGTACTCCATCCTCGAAGACCTTTTTGATATATAGGTCTTCGAATGTTCTGCCTATTTTGTTCTCTATAAACTTTATGGATTCGGGTATAATTTCAAGGTATTTGAAACATTTTGCGTTGATTTTTGTATAAGGAGTGAGGTATGGGTCAATTATGAATTTCTTACATGTGGTTTTCCAGTTGTACCAACACCATTTGTTGAAAAGACTTTCTTTGTCCTATTTCAGGTTCATGGCTCCTTTGTCAAATATCAGTTGACTGTGTGTCTGGGGGCTTATGTGTGGAAATTCTGTTCTAAACGACTGGTCTGAGGATCTGTCCTTGTACCAGTACCATGTTGTTTTGATCACTATGGCTTTATAGTATAGCTTCAGGTTAGGTAGGGAGATGACTCCCAGCTTCTTGTTTTTTAGTATGTGTTTGGCTATTCTGGGTCTTTTGTGGTTCCAGATAAATTTTGTCATTGATTGTTCTAAGTCTTTAAAAAATGAAGTCTGAATTTGGATGGGGATTGCATTAAATCTATATAGGAGTTTGGGTAGAATAATCATTTTGACTATGTTGATTCTACCTACCCATTTCCCAAGATCCTCTTTAATTTCTTTCTGAAGTGTTTTGAAGTTTGCCAGGTATAAGTCCTTCACGTCCCTTGTAAGGCTGATTCCTAGGTACTTGATGTTCTTTGATACTATTTTAAATTGAGTTTTATTCTTAATCTCTCTCTCTTCTACTTCGTTATTTGTATAGAGTAATGCTACTGTCTTTTGTGTATTGACTTTGTAACCATACACTTTGCTGTATTGGCTT
The DNA here is from genome assembly GCA_004027635.1 of Crocidura indochinensis. Taxonomy (NCBI): domain Eukaryota; kingdom Metazoa; phylum Chordata; class Mammalia; order Eulipotyphla; family Soricidae; genus Crocidura; species Crocidura indochinensis. The sequence continues at coordinate 5,906 of PVKC010028871.1, forward strand.
ATTATTTCTAGGAGTTTTATTGTGAATTCTTTAGATTTTCCATGTATATCATCATGTCATCTGCAAAAAGAGCTATTTTGAATTCCTCTTTTCCTATTTGTATTCCTTTGATTCCCTTCTCTTGTCTGATTGCTATTGCTAGGACTTCTAAGACTATGCTGAATAGGAATGGAGAGAGTGGGCATCCTTGCCTGGTTCCTAACCTTAGTGGAAAAGCTTTCAGTTTTTCACCATTGAGTATAATGTTGGCTGTGGACTTTTCATAGATAGCTGTAACTATCTTGAGAAAGGTTCCTTCCAGACCTATTTTGCTAAGTGTTTTTAGCATGAATGGGTATTGAATTTTGTCAAATGCCTTCCCTGCATCGATTGATATGATCATGTGGTTTTTGTCTTTTTTATAATTGATGTGATGTATGATGTTGTTTGATTTGCATATGTTGAACCATCCTTGCATCCCTCGGATGAACTCCACTTGGTCATGGTGTGTAATCTTTTTGATGTAGTGCTGGATTCGGTTCGCTAAGATTTTGTTGAGTATTTTTGCGTCTATGTTCATTAGTGAGATTGATCTGTAGTTTTCTTGCCTGGTTGCATCTTTGCCCTCTTTGGGAATCAGAGAAGGAATTGGGCAGGATTTCTGTCTTTTCAATGGTTTGGAAGAGTCTATGAATCAATGGAAGTAATTCTTCTTGGAATGCTTGATAGAATTCATCTGTTATGCCATCTGGGCCTATGCTTTTGTTGTTGGGAAGTTTCTTAATTACTGTTTCAGTTTCCTCTAAGGTGATTGGTCTGTTTAGGCTTTCTAAGTCCTCCTTTTCTAGTCTTGGATACCGGTATTTTTTCAAGAACCTGTCACTTTCTTCTGGGTTTTCTAGTCTAACTGAGTATAGCTGTTCATAATGTGCCCTCATGATGTGTTGGATTTCTTGTGGTTCTGTTGTGATCTCACCCCTTTCATCTGTGATCCTGCTTATTTGGGTGTTTTCCCTTTTTTTGGTGAGTCTTGCCAGTGGTTTGTCTATCTTTTTTATTCGTTCAAAAAACCAACTTCAGGTCTCATTGATTTTCTGTATTGTTTTCTTAGTTTCTTTGTTGTTTATTTCTGCTCTGGTTTTTATTATTTCCTGTCTTCTGATTGTGCTTGGGTTTCTTTGTTGCTGTTGTTCCAGCTCCTTAAGGTGGTCCTTTAAGCTGCTAATTTTGTCGTTTTCCTCTTTCTTGACATACAATTTATTGCTATAAGTTTCCCCCTGATTACTGCTTTTGATGTGTCCTACAAGTTTGGACAATTTGTTTCTTCATTGTCGTTTGTCTCAAGAAATCCTTTTATTTCTTCCTTGAGTACCTCTTTGATCCAACTATTTTTGAGCAGCATTTTGTTTAATCACCAGGTGTTGTATTTTCTCCATTGCTTCTTTTTACAGTCAATTTTGACCTCTGTTGCATAGTGATCTGACAGAGTGCTTCGTATGATCCTTACCTTTGTGATTTTATGCAGGTTAGATTTGCATTCTAAAGTATGATCTATTCTGGAGAAGGTTCCATGTGGGCTTGAGAAGAATGTGTACTCTGCTTTCTGGGGGTGGAGGGCCCTATATAATTCTATTAGTCCTAATTCTTCTAGTTTTTCATTTAGGGCTCTTATTTCTCTGTTAGTTTTCTGTCTGGTGGATCTGTCCAGTGGTGATAGTGGAGTATTAAGATCTCCCACTATTATCACATTTCCTTTCATATGTTTCTCCATTTTTTCAAGTAGTTGTCATACATATTTTGCTGGCTCTGCATTCGGTGTGTAGATATTAACCAGTGTTAGTACTTCTTGGTCTAATGAACCCCTAATCAGTAAGTGGTGACCCTCTTTGTCCCTGATCACTTTCTTGAGGTTGAATACAATTTGGTCTGATATCAGAATGGCCGTCCCTGTTTTTTTTATTTCCATTGGCCTGGATGATTGATTTTCATTTTTTAATTTTAAGCCTGTGCCTATCTTGTACTTGTAGGTGTGTTTCTTATAGGCAGCAAAAATCTGGTTTATGTTTTCTAATCCAGTTCTCTATTATGAGTCATTTAATGGGAGAGTTTAGTCTATTAACACTTAAGGAGATTATTGTCAGAGGGCTGTTGTGCAATTGTGTTGTTTAGGGTGGTTTTTGTTACAGTCGGGGGTTTGGATTATGTAATTCATCTCTGAGTAGTTCATTTAGGATCGGTTTTGTTTGCGCAAATAATGCAAGATCATTTTTGTTTGAGAATGATTTTAGTTTACCCTCCCATGTGAATGAGAGTTTTGCTGGATATTGGACTCTAGGCTGAATGTTTTTTTTCATTCAATCGTTTAAATATGTCATTCCACTGTCTTCTTGCTTGAAGTATTTCATAGGGGAGATCTGGTTTGATTCTAATGTTCCTTTCATTGTATGTGTGTTTTTTCTCCCTTATTGCTTTAAGTAGATCGCCTTTCTCCTTGTTTCTTGCCATTTTAATTACTGTGTGTTTTGGTGTTGGTTTGTTAGGGTCTGTTTTGTTGGGGATTCTTTTCACCTCCTGGATTTTCTCAGATGTATCTTTACAGAGGGTGGGAAAGTTCTCTGATATTATTTCTCTGACTAATTGTTCTTCCCCTTTCCCTGTTTCCTCCTCTTCTAGTATGCCTACAATTCTTAGATTGTTTCTTTTGTCTTTGTTCATTAAGTACTGGACTTTTACTTCCAGTGCTTTACCTTCTATTTCTTTGTTGTCTTCTTTGTTGTCTTTTGTTTGCATTTTATCTTTGAGTTGTTCTATGTGATTCTCTAACTGTGCAATTATGCTCTTCTGGCTCTCTATGGTTTTATGTAATTCCTCTAATTCTGTTTGCATGGAGATTCTCATATTTTGTGACAATTCTTCTTTTAGTTGGTTGATTTTTTTGTCCAAGGACATTTTATATTCGCTGGCTAATGTTTCTCTCATTTCCTTTACTATATCTTGCATTTCATTCCTCATAGCTACTTTAAGGTCTTCTGTTGGGTTTGTGCATTTTGGGGGGCTTGGGAATTATTTGGGATCCTTTCCAAATCCCCTGAACTCAGTGTTTTTCTTGATCTACCCATATTCCTTTGCATGTATTGATGTGGCTTAGGGTGCTGTGTCTTCTGTATTCAGGCTACTTTTGCCACCTGTGTTTTGGACCTGGGTCCGTTCTCTGGATTACTGCTCCTGGTGGGTATGCTGTTGAGGCCTGGCCCCTCCCACGTCCTCCAGTCAAGCCTGATCCTTCACTTCCCTTTCAAATCAGACAGTGCAGTTCTGCTTCTGACCACAGTGTCAATGGGCGCTGCTGAGTCTAGATAACTCAACTCCCCCACTTGGGAGTCAGGCTGTGCTTGCTTCTTGGGTCTCTGGTCACTGTTCCTCCTGGCGTATTGTCCCCCTGGACTGCCTATGCCACGTTGTGCAGTTGGTGAAAGTTGTTGAGCTTCCTCTGACCTCTCTCACAGGAGTCAGGGTCTTTCTGGGGTGCCTGTTACATGTCACTCTGACAGCCCGCTAGTACCCTTCCCAACCTCACTGCATCCCTGAGACTGGGTGTTTTTCCTGGGCTTTGCTGCCTGCATGGCTCACCCAGGCGCCCCTTGCAGGCTTCACCTGCGTCCCCAGTCTGGGCTGTTGACCCAGGCTCCGCTGCCCACATGGCTCACCCAGGCGCCCCTTCCAGCTGGATTGAGATTTTTGATCCATTTAGCCACTATGTGTCTGTTAACTGGTGGATTTAGTCCATTGACATTGAGAGAAAGAATTGTCCTGGGATTTAGTATTGTCTTTATATCAAAGTTTGGTGTGTCTGTTGGTCAGTCTTGTTTTAAAGTAGGTCTTTTAGTTTTTTCTTTTAAGAATGGTTTTGAGTTTCTACAGTTTCTGAGCTGTTGTTTGTCTGTGAAACCATGTATTGTTCCTTCAAACCTGAAAGTGAGTTTTGCTGGGTGCAGTATTCTAGGCAAAGCATTTATTTCATTGAGTTTTGTCAGTATGTCCCACCAATGCCTTCTGACCTTGAGTGTTTTGGGTAACAGGTCTGCAGTAAATCTCAAGGATGTTCCCTTGAATGTAATTTCTCTTTTCAATCTTGCTGCTTTCAGAATTCTGTCTCTATCTGTGGGATTCATCATTGTGACTAGGATGTGTCTTATGTGTTTATTCTGGGTCTCTTTTAGTTGGTACTCTCGGAAGTGCAGGATTTGATCGCATGTATTCTTTAGCTCTGGTAGTTTCTCTTTAATTATGTTCTTGGCCGTTGATTTTTCCTGGAGATTTTCTTCCTGGGTCTCTGGTACTCCAATGATTCTTAAGTTGTTTCCGTTGAGCTTATCATCTGTTCCCATTCTTTGAGTAATTTTTCCATTGTTTGATCTTTTGCTTTAAGGCTTTTTTCCAATCTCTTCTGCTGTATGGAATTGTTATTCATCTCATTTTCCATTGTATTAATTATATTAATAAATAAATTAATTAATTCTATTAATTCTCAGCTATTGTTAACCAATGGGAAAGCTCAATATTTTTTTTTTAATTCATCTACTGAGTTTTTCAGACCTGTTTTTTGACCTGAAATTTCAGTTTGGAGTTTTCTGATTTCTATCTTCATATTCTCTTGATTCTTATTCATATTCTCTTCTATACTTTCTTTGAGTTTTTTGAACATCTTCCATATTTCGACTCTAAACTCCTTATCTGAGAGACTGATTAGTTAGTTGACCATGTTCCAGTCATCGGAGTTGCCATCTTCATTCTCTATGCCTGGCACTGGTCTGCATTGTTTCCCCATTGTAACACTTGTACTGTGGGTTTTTCTACGTGTTGTGGTTCTATTCATTGGCTAAATGATATGCGTGGCTGTGGAGCGCACCTCTGGCTCCTCCCTTTCTGGGCATATTAACTCAATTCCAGGGAATGTTAACCGTTCACAGATGAAGCCACACACAGGATAAAATCAGGCCAAGAATTCAGCACAACACAGGAAACAGTCAGAGATAGGTGCTGGCATCCTAGTTCCAGCAGAGTTCAGTGGCTTCCCCTGACATTGAATTATTAATGTAGGCCCCTCCTGTTTTCCTGATGAGTACTTGCAATGCAATAAAATTTTCTTTTATGAGCATTATTGCTGTGACCCACAAATTTTCACCAATCTTGTCTTCATTCTCATTTCTTTCAAGGAATCTTTTTATTTACTTTTTGATTTCATCTCTAACTCAATGGCTGTTTCAGAGTGATCTGTGTAATTTTCAAGTGTTTATTTTTTACCTGTGCCAGTTTATAATTCACTACTAATTTTAGTGCATAATGATCTCAGATGGTAGATTATACAATTTCTAGCCTTTTCATTTTGAGGATGTATATTTTTGACCTACCATGTAGTCTAATTGGAGAATGTCCCATTTGCTTTGGTAAAAAACTTTTATAAATTGTCTTCTCTTTAGAGTATGTATATATTTATTCATTGCTTGTTTGTTACTGATATCTTCTTCAAATGTAGTTAACATTGTTTGAAATTTGATGGTGATATGAGGGGGATTGGAGACATTTGTGATGGGAATGTTGCACTGGTAAAGCGGAGTTCTTTGCATGACTGAAACCGAGCTTTAATCACATCCTCAATCAAGGTGCTTAAATAAAAATATTATTAAAATAAATTTTTGACCTTCTGCTGCAAATGATGTCTGAAAATCAACAAGATCAGGGTGTGTGATGAAAATGTGCCCTGGTAGTTTAAGGAGTTACATACATTTTATGGCTTTAAATGGCTTTGTGTACTGCTAAGAAGTGTTATAATGTACTACAATCTGGGGTCTTGAGGGGCGAAGTAATTGTACTTGGGTTCTGTGCTATCTTCCTTAATGTTCTTTGATTGTAAGTTAATTAAAAATCCAAGTCCTACAACAGCATGAGTATATTACATGTTCAAGAGAAAATAAGTGTACATAATTTCTGATGCAGCAGCATGTGTATTGATTTGGAGTTAGGAAAACTATTCCATTTTGTGTGATGACATGCAGCATAGATGTCTCCATATGGGGGAACCAAGTCCACCAGATGGGTCTATTGACTTTCCTGGTGCAGTGAGCTGATATTTTCCCCAAGAAATATTTTTGTCAGCAGGCCCGTTGGTGAACATTAAATATACCCCCACGTGGATTAAAGGCAATAGTTCTGATATTCATGACATGATAGAAACATTACAATTTCTTTCTTACTATTTGGCACATTCTCTCACTTGCAAAAGTACAGGCCAAAATCCATGACTCAGGGAAATTCTCAGCACCAAAGCTCTGCCAGTTACATCCCCTGGCCAGATAATCTGCATTTCTAAAAGCATAGTGGTCAGTGTATATGAAAACCTGCTAGTTGGTAAACAAACAGTTCCTGTCTTCCTTTCTAGTTGCTGTGGGCTAGTCCCCAAATTGTAGCAAAACAAGTTTCTCTTCCTTTGTCAAAAGAATCATGTCACTTCCTTATCTTTTTTGGATATGTTTTTGATAGTTTTTTGATATGTATATTCTGGGGCCTGGTTCCATTATGCTATTTCTCCTAAGGTTCTCCACCCTTTGTTAATGCGGAAATACCATGAATACCAGAGACTTGTATATGTTTTTCAACATGGAGAGTAAAATTGGTCTCAAGTCTATTGAAGACGTGGGTCCCTATACAATTTATTTCCTGTGGTCTCATTATTTTATATTTCATATTCATTTGTTTGTGTGCCCACTTTCCTTTCATGAAGAATTTTATACCTACTTGAAGATGCTGAGATGCAAGAAACCTGCAGCTGAGGGATATAAATCCCATGAAGCAATAATAGACAGTAGCAAGTGTTTCTCTTTAAAAATAACCATTGGGCCCTCTCCGCCCCTTTGCCGCCGAGCAGCCGCACCAAGAAAACCTGGCGAGGATGGCTCCCGTACCACGTGGGGCCTTCCCACCCAGGCGATTGGCCACAACGGAACTATAAAAAGGTCAGAAACCGGGCACTCGGTCCCTCTCTGCCCCTTTGCCGCCGAGCAGCTGCACCGAGAAAACCTGGCGAGGATGGCCCCAGTCCCACGTGGGGCCTTCCCACCCAGGCAACTGGTCACAAAGATGACAGAAGCCAGGCGCTCGGCATTTCCCCGCCTCTTTGCCGTTGAACTCCTACACCAAGGAACCCCTGAGCCACTAAGATCAAGGCATCTCTGGGGACCACCTCCCGCCTCCTTTCCACCGAGCAACTAAGACCAAGAAGCTGTTAAGACCAAGACGCACCCGGAGACCAGCCTCCTCAGACAACCAGAGGACTTAATTAAAAAAAAAAAAAAACAGCGGCCATACGCTCAGCCCTTCCTCGGCCTATGGGGTGACTATCCTTCCACTGAAACCCCACCATACCCTCTTTCTTTGCATCTGTGTTCTCATAATTAAAAATAAAAAAAAATTAAAAAAAAAAAAAACATTGGTTCCACTTGAACTTAGTTATGTGTACTCAGGAGACTCTTTTTCTGGGCATAGTTTGACAAAAAAAAGGCCCAGTTTGAATTGGCCTGAGGTTTGTGAGAACAGCAGGACTACAGCCACAATGTTTTCCTCTATGCGGTATATTTCTTCCTGTCATGGAGCTGCTCTACAACACATAATCACAGTACCTTACCACAAATTTTCATAAAAATGTTAGAAAGAAAAGCAGCCCAAGACTCAGTAACTAGAGATATTGGGTAACTAGATATATTGGTATTTGCACAGGTCTTGATTATGTAATATAGACAGATAGCTGTGCAGGTTGGAAAGCTTCATTTTTTAATTTAGCCAGTATTATTACAAATCGTTCAAAATTGAGTTAAATCTTACTATGTCCAAAACCTTCCCAATGCACTGTCTACAGAACTGATGGATGGAGCCTACAATGGAACCTAGGATGGAGTCTTTACAGTTCTAGAATTTATGTTCCATCATTGTTGTTTTAATCATTCTATAATCATCTTGGTTTTTGCACTGACCCTAGGAGGAATCCTAGGGTAGAGTCTTTCATTATGTTTCCATAAGTTCTGATCCGCTGCAATTGTCTCAGTCAGACCTCAGGAATTAGAGATCTTGGTTGTTTTACAGATCGTAAGCCAAAGCCTCGACTAGGATATTTTTTATTGGTCCCAGGATAAGTTTTGCCCAGGCTTGGTCGTCACAGTCAGACTTCTGTAGTTAGAAATCTTTACTTTTGCACAGATCAATGGATGTCTTGTATTCTGTTTTCATCTTATTGTTAGGTATTGAGGTAAGACAACCTGCTCTTAGATCAAGTTGTTGTCATCACACAAAATGGAATAGTTTTCCTAACTCCAAATCAATACACATGCTGCTGCATCAGAAATTATGTACACTTATTTTCTCTTGAACATGTAATATACTCATGCTGTTGTAGGACTTGGATTTTTAATTAACTTATTTTCATATATATTTATTTATGATTACAAAACTGTTCATCATTGAGTTAAAAACTATGTCATCCAAAACCCTTTTCTGGTGCATATTTACTGACAACAATGTCCAGTTTTCCTCCCAGAATCCCCACTGCCTGACTATAAAGCAGATTATGTATCCTCTCCCTCCTCTCTCTCTGTATATTAATTTCATTTTATTTTTGGACATTTAAAAACAAAAAGGTAGGAGATATCTTAGATAAGTGTAATATTGTATATTGTGAGAAATAGAGAGAAAACACATTTATTGAAAGAGGAAGTTTCTTCATCTGTTCCTTCTATTGGTGTCAAGTTCAGCTGGACCATAGCTCTGTTTTCATTGACTTCTGTGTCTATATTTATTTTTGATGACCTAATTAGCAAATGAAAAGAACTGGTTTCTTTGCAGATATTTTAATGAGGAAGCTTCTGTCCATATTGTCTGTCCAAATATTTATTTCTTTTAAATAGAAATATATATCATCGTTAGTTCACCTTAGTTTAAGTAGTTTTGAACTACTTGAACCTTAGTTCACCTCAGTTGTAGCTGGGTCTTAGAGTCATGTTAATTTGAAATCACTTGGTCCCATTCACATAAAACAGTTTCTGGGTATATTTTCCTTTCTTCTAGTTTATTTTGAGGCTCTGGCATGAATAAAGCAAATAAACATTTATTCAAGTACGAATGTCCAATCTAGAACACTCTAACTTTCCTACTACCCAGTTTTTCATCTTTGCTTCTCAATATTGATTCTACCATAGGAATGACAGGAAAATATTACTCTTATACTGTAAGCAAGGAGGAGAAAAATGTGAAACATGATCCAAAAAGTGTTATATATTCTCCTTCCACCTAAGGTTTAGAGTGGAAAATAAAGTAGTTTAAACACGCTGGAGTGACAACACAGCAGAGAAGCCACTTGCC
>PVKC010028872.1:0-15294 GCA_004027635.1 Crocidura indochinensis
AAAAAAAGAAAAAGAAAAGAAGGAAGGAAGAGAGAGTGGGTAGGTGGAAAAAACAATTCCCCTTTCTCGTCTACGGCCATCCCACCCTGAACGCGCCCATTCTTGTCTGATCTCGGAAGCTAAGCAGGGTCGGGCCTGGTTAGTACTTACTTGGAAGTAGAAACTTGAGTCTGGCACCTTAGACCACTCGGCCATCCTGACACTGTTCTGGTTAGTACTTACTTGGATGGGAGAATTCCCCTTTCTCGGGCTGAAGAGATAGCATGGAGGTAGGACATTTGCCTTGCATTCAGAAGGATGGTGATTTGAATCCTGCATCCCATATGGTCCCCTGAGCCTGCCAAGAGCGATTTCTGAGCATAGAGCCAGGAATAACCCCTGAGCACTACTGGGTGTGACCCAAAAACAAACAAAAAAGAATTCCCCTTTCCCACATCTTCTGTTTTTGGCGCCCATGAGAGATTTGGACATAGGCAGCCTCTCTTGCCCTGGTTAACCTCTGTTGCCAGTTACACCTTGGAGAGTGGTAGAAGGTCCGAGACATCTCATGGAGAGGTACTTCAAGTGAATAGAGTTGGGGTCCCCCTGGGGAGATCCAGACTGGCAGAGAAGGGTCAGTTGTTAGTTACTTCTTTGGAGACTCAATTCTCCTAACAGCTTTGCTAATGTCTCCCTCTGTTCCAGCCACTTGACAGGCACTTGATCCCTGTTACCACATCTCACCCAATAGTTCTGTAGAGGGTGGATATTAAACACCCCCCATCCCCTTGTTGAGGAGGACTCAACAAGGTCTATTTGGGAATCGTGCGGTCACGACTGCAACTCCAAGGCTCTCCCACATGATTTGGGGGTTACCCAGCCCCCACTCATTGGTTCTGGTTCCCTGCAGTATGATCTGGATTGTCCGTCACATGGCAAATCTCTGGCCCCAAGAAGAGAAGGAACATTTGAAAGAACGAAGAGGAGTCCCTAAGTATAGAGGGGCGGCCAATGCAGGGATGGAGCCATTCATGGGTGGTTCTGCTCTGGAAGCCTCTGTGAGCCCTTCCTGTTGTGCTGGATAGTAGTTCTCAATCCCAAGGTCTGTGTAGCCCTAGATCTCCAGGGTGATATCTGTCATGCAGGACAGCCCAGGGCCTGTAACCCGTGCCCCTAACATGGGATTAGCATGGGAAGCTGGAAAAGCCAGTTCTTGCCTCTATAGTATAGAACACAAAGGGCTTGCACACTGGAGATTCTGTTCTGGACTTCCAAGGCTTTTATTAAACTTTTTTTTTTCCGCTTTTTGGGCCACACCCTGTGATGCTTAGGGGTTACTCCTGGCTCTGCATTCAGAAATTGCACCTGGCTTGAGGGACCATATGGTACGCCAGGGGATCGAACCAAGGTTCATCCTAGATTTTGGCCGCCTGCAAGGCAAACGCTCTACCCCTGTGCTATCCCTCTGTCTCATATTAAACTTCTTATCCAGAAAAAAGGTCAGAGGCACATAAGTAAAAATGCACCACTAGGTGGGCACACTGAGACACCAGCAGGATCCCCACCCCTCTCTCTCACTGTCCTTCCTTCCAGACAGAACCACTGTCTGTATCTGACTTTGATTCGACATAAATATGTCCATACTTTTTGTGTGTGTTCTTCTGGGCCTGATGCCTCTGTCCAGCCTCAGTCTGGGAGAGGCCCACGTTATTACCTGTATAGATTTCAGGCTAACAGTCCAGACTTGCTGGCAGCATGAGAGGAGGCAAAAGATGCCAAGTTCCTGGGCAGAGTGAGTGTGGAAGGGAAAGAAAACCCCTGGACATGGAACTTGGGAAGGTGTGATTTGGGGATTCCAGGAAGGATCTGGGGTTGCTGTCCGGTAAAATAGGACAGTGCTGACTTGACCACAGAAGGATCAGAGAGGGGCCAGAGAGATAGCACAGTGGTAGGGCATTTGCCTTGCATGCAGCTGATTCATACAAATGAATCCTGGCATCCCATATGGTCCCTCTTGCCTGCCAGGAGTGACTTCTGAACGCAGAGCTAGGAGTAACCCCGGAATGCTGCCGGGTGTGACCCAAAAACCAAAACCAACCAAACAAACAAACAAGAAAGGGATCAGAGAATATTAGATGCAGGATAGAACATGGACATGATGACTTACTTGTGGACTTGACCATTGAGGGTGATGAAGGTTGTGTGTCCACCCCTCAGCCTGCAGGCCCCTTCCTGCTGGTGGACACACAGATCGATCCTTTCTCCCCCACCCCCACCAAAGAGCTCTGCCCATTGTACTCAGATGTATGTTCTTGCTGAACAAAGTCTCCAAGTACCAAAGGAAAGGAACTCCTGTATAGAAAGGCAATTCGGCAGAGGCTGTGTGTCCGCTGCCTGGCTCAGACTTGAATTTGGGCACATGGCCTGCGTCCTCCCCCTTGAATCGAGCTGACCTCTCACTTTAGTCAGACTCAAGCTCTGTTCACCTCCCAGCAGCAGGTGTTGTAGGTGGACACTGCTCCTGTGCTGGGCCAGCTGCAGTTTTTCTGTCCTGAGTCAGAGGGCTGGTGCTGCCTGTCGGGGTGGGGGCTGGAGGTGGGGGTGGGGGTGAAAGAGAAGGCCTCTTGTTTGTGGATGCTTGGATCTGCCAAATGCTTTGTCTGGTTTCTTCCTGTTTCCCCCCCCCCCCCCCCGGCCTTGTTCTAGACTGCATAGGCTCTTCAGGCAATAGTTACTGCTTGCCCTTTTGTGGGGGCTTTGGGCATTTGGGGGCCTCCAGGCTAATGAGTTGTTGAGGGCAGCTCAGCCAGCAACTGGACTAGCAAGCAGGTGCGGGAGAGAGCCCTGCCTTGATTTCCTTCCTGCTCATTGCTTGAGAGGCCCATCTTTACCCTGGTCTCTCCCTTCTCCTGCCTGCCAGGCAGCTATAGAACAGAAGGAACCTTGCCTCACGAAGAGGTAAGATTTGACAGACACATCCTAGCTGTGCCAGGTCAAAAAGCGAGAAGAGGACAGCCTTGAAGGAGAAAAATGTAGGGCATGAATGAACCCAACTGGGCACTCTCCAGAGTTGCTGGAGGACATGTGAATCATTTCAACCTTTTTTAGAAGTCAGCCTACAAAAGAAATCATCTTTATTTTTGAATGAGCAGAATATGTAAGAGATAAAACATTCAAAAGAGCACACACACACTCCTCAAAAAAATGTGCTGTGAAAGTAAACTTCCCCCCTCCCTCCATTACCACTTCTGTGAGGGCAGCCATTGCTGGTGTGGTTTTCCAGAGATATTGAGTTCAAAATCAGTTATGCACTTGAACTTTCCCATTTCATGGGAAATGTTGCATGCTGTCTGGGTATGATTAGCCTTAGCTGGTATAGGTAGTTTTTACTGCGCTGACCGTCATCCACAAATGTTCTTAAAAGCAGCACTGCCTGTGCTGGGAATTCACCCTCCAGAAAATGCACCTCAGAGCAAAGGGATGGATACAGCAGTATTTGCAGGGACCAAACAAAAGCTAAACCTGAAACCCTGGAAACAAAACAAAACATCCATTTTCCATGAAGTATGGTCCACCCATGCGGTGGAATATCAGGAAGAGTGACTAAGAAAAGTACAGCTAGTGAGCTGGAGAGATGGAGCGAGGACAAGGCCTTTTGTAGCCCTGGCACCACATATGGTCCAGACCCCCATAGGGATCACTCTTGAGCACAAAGATAAGAATATCCCCTACGGGCCGGAGGAGTGGCACAAGCAGTAAGGCATCTGCCTTGCCCACGCTAGCCTAGGATCGACGGTTGTTCAACCCCCTAGTGTCCCATATGGTTACCCAAGCCAGAAGCAATTTCTGAGCACATAGCCAGGAGCAACCCCCTCCCCCCAAAAAAGAATAGCCCCTGGAAAACTGCTGGGTTTTGCCCAGAACCCCCCTGCTCCCCAGTAAAGTACTGCTAGTTGACTTGGAGACACTTCAGTGATATGTTTAAGGGAAAGCAAGATTCAGAAAAATAAAACCAATTGTGTTTTTGTACATTGTGTTGACCAGAGTCTGTGCGTCTGTTGTCCGAAGCAGCGGTACCCTTCATTTCCCATCATCTGATCTACCCTTATCGTGGACCAGGCTTCCTGTGTTGGTCTGAAGTAGTGATTCAGGGGGAGAATGCCCCCTCAGGTCTAGCTCCTGGCATGGGCGTTAGTTGGTTCTCCTGGTGCCCTCTGTTGGACTCATATGGAACCAGATGCTGTGCAGAGAAGTCATTTTCTGAAGTTTGGAGTTTTTTGCAGGGCCACACCCAGCAGTGCTCAAAGGTTACTCCTGGCTCTGTACTCAGATCATTCTTGACTATGCTCAGGGGACCGTTTGGAATTCTGGGCATCAAAACTTGTGCAAAGTAAGTGCCCTTCTCTCTGGCCTGAGAAGTCACTTCTTTTTATTTGTTTTGGGGCCACACCTGGCTGCGCTTAAGGTTTACTCCTGGCTCTGCACTCAGAAATCACTACGGCAGTGCTCAGGGATTATATGGGATATGCTGGGGATCAAACCCCGGTCAGCTGCATGCAAAGCAGATGCCTTACCCACTGTGCTGTCATTCCAGACCCCCACCTGAGAAGTCACTTCTAACCCAAACCTGGATATTTGCAAAAATGCTGCTGTCCAGGAGCCAACTGTTTTTCAGATGAAGCTATATGGGACAGCCACCACCTCATGTCCCTAGATGCTATGTCTTACCCCTTTCCTGCTTCTGGTGCCAGCTCTGGGTTTCCCCTCACTGTGGTCTCTCCTCATGATTTGCCCCTGGCTGTGTCTCCTGCTAGATTCTCTGGCCATAGCTGTTCTTGACAGTTAGATTGTTCACCCCCACAGCCCCAGCCTGACCACTTCTCCTTCCTCTGTCTCCCTACCCCCCCCCCCCGCAAAGAAAATGATACTCCTGGCTAGAGCAGCAGCCCTCCCTCCACTTCCTTTCATATCGGTTGTTCTTATGTGAGATCCATATCTTACTGGCTTCTCTGTGCCTCTGACATCTCTAGAAAAGAAAGGCCCACATAGGACCGATTCAGTAGCTTTATCTTGGTGAAGGTGGGAGGAAGCTGGGGAGAGAGAGTTGTGTATATACACACATACATACATGTAATTGTATAGTTTGAGCACATAGGCTTTTGTCACTTAGCAGAGAGGCTTAGGCTAGGAAGAGGGGAAACAGGAAAGGACAGTATTGGGGTGGCATTGATTATGTTTACATATAAATGTGCATATATGTGTGTGCTAGATAAAGAATTCACACACTTGTTAAAATAACAAAAGTGTGCCCTACCCCAAGATACACTCCAATCACAATGATTTCGCTCATTTATCAATTTTCTGAACTGGTGTTTGGTGAGCACTGGGGCTGTGCACAATTTGAATCCAGCAGAAAACCACTTGAGAAATATACAGGAGCCCACAGGAAATTCTTTCTTTTTTTTTTTTCTTTTGTTTTTTTTTGTTGTTGTTGTTGTTTGTTTTTTGTTTTGGTTTGGTTTTTGGTTTTTGGGTCACACCCAGCAGCACTCAGGGGTTCCTCCTGGTTCTATGCTCAGAAATCAATCCTGGCAGGCTCGGGGGACCATATGGGATGCCGAGATTTGAACCACCGTCCTTCTGCATGCAAGGCAAACACCCTACCTCCATGCTATCTCTCCAGCCCCCTTTCTTGATTCTTTCTTTCTGCCACCCACGGTACCAGTCCATCAGCAGGAGAGGTTCATGGTTTGAAATGGATTTTCCTGTGGTCCTGCTGCTCTCACCGTGGTCCAGTAATGAGCAGTTCTTCCTGAGTTTCACAGCCCCCAACATCCTATTAATCTCTCTGCCAACCACTGTAGGGATTTTTGGAGAAGTGAAGCTGAAAACACTTTATTTTCCTGCTTTCCCCCAAATTTAGAATGGAAAGCAGTGCATAGCTTTCATGCCTGCTGGAATTTTGTTTGGTGGCTACACCTGGTTGTGTTCAGGGCTCTTTTATTCCTGGCTTCATGCTCAGGGATTACTACTTCTGGCAGGGCTCAAGACTCAGAGACCAATTGTTGTGGACCCTGCTGGACTTTTGTCTGAGCATACTCATCCATCTGACTCCCATCTACTGGGATGTGCCCCCCTCTTTTCTTTTAAGCTTTTATTAGAGACATTATGACTAAATCAATCATTCAATCTGTATGGTCCTCTGTGCTACTTTTAGTGAAAATGTCATGCAAATGTCATGAAACCCCTCCTTTGAAAGTGCTCAGCCCGCTGAGTTTTGTTGCATTTATAAAGTTGTGCCACCATCACTTGGATCTAATCTCAGAATATCTTCATTGGCTGCAGAAGAGTTCCTGTAGTAGTTAGTGCCCACTCGCCCTGGCTTTCCCCCTATCCTAGCCCCTAGCAATAGAACAGAACTCTGTCTATATGAACTGACCTATTGCAGCCGCTTCATTTAAGTGAATCTTGAGAGTCTCTGCTTGTATTCACATCACTGTCTCACTTGCCCATGTTGTATGTGAACATCTGTGCTTGGTTCAGACCTTCTGGAAGGCGTTAACTCCTATTCCTCACAGTCCTTTCTTTTCCTTACTCTTTCCTTCCAGGTTAAAACTCTCCTGGGTTTCTTGCAGTGATCTCTCACTCTTATGTCTTATTTATTTCCTGTTGTGAACAATTGGTAACTCCTAGAAGAGCAAAGGCTTTTAGCTGCTTTTGGGGGGGAGTCATTGTTTTGGGGTTTTTTTGTTTTGTTGTTTTGGGGGGAAGTGTGCCACATTCGGTGTTGCTCAGGGCTTACTTTTGGTTCTGTACTCAGGGATCACTGCTGGAGCCAGGATCGAACCTGGGTTGGCCCCATGCAAGAGAAATGCCCCTACCCACTTGGGCTGCCCATTCCAGCCCCTATGCTTTTGGTCATATCATGTAAGTTCCCCCCCTCACACACACATACACACCTGGCCGAGCATTGGAGTGGAGATGCTTAGAGATGTCAGTCAATGTCCATTCCTGTCACATTTCTCATTGTCCTGCCTCCGAAGGCAAAGTGACTAGAATCTCTTTCTGGGGGACTTTTTTTTTGGTTTTTGGGTCATGTCTGGCAATGCTCAGGGGTTACTCCTGGCTTTATGCTCAGAAATTGCTCCAGGCAGGCTCTGGGGACCATATGGGATGCCTGGATTCAAACCAATGACCTTCTGCATGAAAGGCAAATGCCTTACCTCCATGCTATCTCTCTGGCTCCTCTGGGGGACATTCTACAGCTAGTTTTTTCACCTGGCATGAGGGCAAAGTGAGGTTCCTAGAGTGCAAAGACCCCAGATAGTGGCCAGTTGCTCAAGGATTGTCCCTGGTGCAGGACATTGTATTCCTGTGTCTTAGAAAAGGCTTTTTGTTGGGCCGGGCGGTGGCGCTGGAGGTAAGGTGCCTGCGCCTGCCTTGCCTGCGCTTGCCTAGGACGGACCGCGGTTTTTTTTTTTTTTGATCTCCTGGTGTCCCATATGGTCCCCCAAGCCAGGAGCAACTTCTGAGCGCATAGCCAGGAGTAACCCCTGAGTCACCGGGTGTGGCCCAAAAACAAAAAAAAAAAAAAAAAAAAGGCTTTTGTCTGTCACTGGCAGAGACTAACCATGGGATAAGTGCAGCTGAAGCTGGTTTCTTTCAAAAGTGAAATGGCTGGAGATGGGCAGCGTAGGCCATCATCAAAATGCAAGATCCCTCATCTCTCAGCTTTACCATACCCAGCATGAGGTGCTTGTCCATGCTGTGGCTTCTAGGTGCAATCAGGCTACTGGGATGGAGCCATGAGTTGTTTAGCCCTGTCTTTTTGGTGTAGAATGTTCCCCTGAGTTCCACAGTAACCTGCACTCCCCTCTTGTTGGCCATCCCTAACTGCAAAGGATGTGTGGATGAGCTTTAGTCCCAGATGAGCACCCTGAGAAGAGAGGGGAGAATGCCTGGGTCTATTTTCTGTTCTAGTGATGCCCTTCTCTGTTCCTGTTTTCTAGATGAGGAAACTGAACTACAGGGGTTAGGTAACATAGACATGCTTGCTAATAGTGGTTTTTTTGGGGGGGGGGTTGGTTTTTGGGCCACACCTGCCAGCACTCAGGGGTTACTACTGGCTCTATGCTCAGAAATTGCTCTTGGCAGGCTCAGGGGACCATACGGGATGCTGGGGTTTGCACCACCAACCTTCTGCATGCAAGGCAAAGTCTTACCTACATGCTATCTCTCCGGCTCCTAATTTTTGTTTTTTGTTGTTAAATTCTTCTCTTTCAGGATACTGTGAACAAGAGGATTAGGAAGTTTTAGCCTGACGTATTTGGTAGAATTGAGTGCTGGCCTCTCTGTTGTCTGACTGGCTGGGATCCGGGAGGTCTTTGTGGAAATGCACCCAGCAGCTGAAAGCACAGTGACAAGCTGTTTTAATAGGCATACAGGAAGGAGCTTAACTTTTGGCTCACCCAGCAAATGGCTGGTGACAGGAGGGTAGCAGATTCGCCAGGCCAGCAGGATGAGCCAGTCTGGGTCTGCCAGTGAGCATCTCCCTAATGGTTCTTCTGTATTTTGAGGGAGACAGAAGTGTCCATAGTTGCATCCATGTCTGAGAATTAGTCCAGGCATCAGATCATCTGTACAGAGGCCCTTGGCCAGGCAAGCATGGTGGGGATCTTCTATTCCCAAAGTTTATTTATGGTTTGACTCTTTTGGTAACAAAGTCCGTGGAACTGTGCCCCAACCTTCAGAGGGTGTCACAACACATGTTTTCAGCAGCCTGGTGGGCCTAGGGATTCAAGTTGGGGAGGGTTTGGGCTGTCAAGAAAAGGCATTTTCTCTTTCCATATAGGTTGTGATGTTGCTCAAGATTTAGAGGGAGGTAGTGACTGTTAGCATCACTTTTGCTTGACTTTTGTCCCCCCCCCACCCCCCCCGGGGGGGACACTGGTGGTTGCTGCAAGCACCTACTCCACAATTTCAGGTCCCCCAGATAATTCAGCCCTTCTGCTCTGTGGAGTGGTTCTGGGAGCCAGAGGGACCCTCTCCAATGCCACAGATGGAAAGCAGCAGAATGTTCAAGGGACTGTATGGGTCCAGAATGCCTTTGGTAGGGAGCACTCAGGTTTTCCACTGTCCTTGATCACAGAACCTTTGCCCATTCCACCATGAGAATGGGTGTCTGGTATTACTCCTTCTGGGTGAAATCTTTGACCGTTGGGGTTGCCGCCTGAGTGTGAAGAGAGACGGTTGCAGGTTGGGCTCCTCCTCACCTCATATTTGGGATGTGGTTGTGATGGTGGTCTGAAGCCTTCTTCCCTGTACCAGTTTCCAGGTCTATTAAGAACAGAGTTGTGGGGCTGGAGTGATAGCACAACGGTAGGGCATTTGCCTTGCTTGAGGCCAACCCGGGTTCAAACCTTGGCATCCCATATAAACCCCCAAGCTTGCTAGGAGCAATATCTGAACACAGAGCCAGGAGTAACCCGAGTGCCACTGGGTATGGCCCAAAATCAAAACAAACAAAAGAGCAGGGATTATTAGGGAGCTAGAGTGGTAGTACAGCCTGGCCAAACTTGGGATCCATCCCTAGTAATTATATGGTCTCCTGAGTATAGAACCAAGAGCACCACTGGATATTGCCCAAAAACTTAAGCAGGGGTTCTGGGACAGCCTCGTTAGGGGGCCAGTAAAAGGGTTGAATGAGTTGAATGCTAAGGAACCGACAGTTGTTGGCATGTAGTAAAATCAAAGCCAAGCTGTTGTGGGAGTCACAATGGGAATTTGCAAGGCCAAATGGCTATGGGGACCCACAGGGAACCCCAGACACACATCAGCGGAGGAGATGAAGGCCTTTCCCCAGGTTACCAGCTCTCTGTACAGGAAGCTGCTGGCTGCTCTCTCCCACTCTCCATTCACAGGGCACTCCTGCCCATAGTGCCTCTGAGTTCCCCTTTTCCACAGCTTGGGCGCATTTGCTAGTGTCACACTGACATTGGAGCTAGCGCAGTGCATGAGACAGTCACGCATTGCTGCTTTTCTGGAGCACACACTTTGCTGAGGTTCATCCTGAATGGAGCTTTAGGGGGGAGTATCAAGGGGCGGGAGGACAGGGACAGGAGAACGGAGTGGGAGGCCTACGAAGGCCGGGCCCCACCTTAGTCATCCTTGCGGGCTAAATCAATCAATGAAAGATCAGTGCTGACTCGTCAGTGTGTGGTATTAATAGAATATAGGTCATAAGAGAAAACGTGATTAATTGCAAGATGATCTCAGTAGCTGCCTTGCGGTGGAGTAGTGGAGGACCCAGATTTTCCCTGAGCAGAGCTTGCTTTGGTTCTCCTGTGGTGCCAGGTCTCCACTGAATCAGCCACTGTTTCTGAGGCAGGGTGGGCATGATGGCCTTGTTTTGTGAATGAGGACAGGCTGAATCCCTTCATTAGCAGGTGGTTGCAATAAAGGTGAGGGAGGAGACTATAGCTGGGCCTAAAGGACTCTGGCCAGATTGGCTTATAGCCTCAGAGAGAAAGTGCCTCTATTGGCCACTTGCACTGTTGGAGAAGAAAGGCCTGGCCACTCCCACTGCGATTGGTCAGGAAGGGTGCCTGTAGCCATCCCCTCAGTGCTGGCAGAGTGCTCTTGCCTTGGTGCCCTGCTCCAAGACAGGGTCTAAAAGCCCAGTGTTGCCAACATCTTTCAAGCACCCGACCCCTCAGAATCACCACCCGTCCTTCGGAGTGGCAGGACTTGGGGGAGCTGTGGAAAGGGGTGATCCTTACTGTATGAGTTAAGATAGTAATATGAGAAGTGTCCAGAAGTGTTTCTCAAAGTGGGTGGAATGAGAATGATCCAGAGACTGTAGCTTCTGGTATATTTGGGGTAGAGGTGAGTGACATATTTTGTGGTTTCAAGAAGGCAGATTTCCAGGGGTCACTGGGTAAATCCCCCTTCCCTCCGAAAAGGAAGCAGTATACCCAATAAATCTAGGTTAGAAATGCCTGGAAGCGGTAATGCATCTGCTTTGCCGGCGCTAGCTTAAGATGGTCTGCGCAGTTTGATCCCTCAGCATCCCATATGGTCCCCCAAGCCAGAAGCTATTTCTGAGCACATAGCCAGGAGTTACCTCTGAGCATCACCGGGTATGTTCCCCCCACAAAAAAATTGCCCAGATACCGTAGCATGTCTGGGACAGGAGCATGGCATCCCAGCTGGTTCAGCAAAAGCGCCTCACTTAATCATGGTGCTCCAGCTGGCTTGTCCTGTGGGACTACAATGTGCCTGGAAACAATGGGCATTGTCATTGCAGGTCCTTGATAATGGAGCTGCATAGATCAGAAAAGGTGTGGAGACCCTGTGTCTCACTTGATGCCTCCCCCTTTCCCTCTGCTTTCCCCTGAGGCCATCCTCAAGGACATTGAAGGAAACCTCCTGGGGCTCTGGGGGATGCCTGCCTTAGCCCCCAACTGACCCTAGGCCCCAGCTCCATCATTTCAGCTGAAGCTTATTCTGAATCTCAGTCTCTTCCTTCAGCAAATGGACAGATTGAAGTATCCCTCTCCAGTTCTCTCAACAGAGGGGATTCCCGTCACTTCAGAGGTCTTTGACACCCTGAGATATGCAGTATTTCCTGTTCTTCTCCTGGAAACATGATAGAGTTTTGTCACCCTTTTAGAGGAATCGTGTTCGCCCAAGCGTGAAGAAGCGCTGTATTGATTTCTGAGGCTCTTTCTAGCTCTGTCATACCTCTGTTGTACAGAACAGAATCAGTCCAGCTCAAAATGCAAAAGGACCTGAGAAAGCCCAGAGTTAGCAGACCTGACTGGGGTCCACACTCTGGGATTCTCATTAGCAATATGCTTTTGTGGGTTTTATCTGTTCTGTACTGTTTTTTGCAGTACCATGCAATCAAATCCACACCTCATCCTGGCAAAGCAGGTACTTGACCCTGACTGAGCCACATCTCTACTCCAGGAACCTACTGCAATCACTCTCTGCTTTGATGTCATTCTCAACCATCCCAGCCCAATCCCATCCCCACCCACCCAAGTGGCCAAGAAACCAGAGGCAGCCTCCACCTTACATCCCATTCACCCCCAGCCATGTCTGCAAAATCTAGGGCCCAATCTGATTGGCCCAACTACAATCATATGTCTCTTCCAGAACCAATCATGAAGCTGGGAGAGGAACATTTAGTTTAGGAATTCAGTTTAGGACTAAATTTGGGCTTAGTCCTCAGGTTTCTCTTATGGGGATTCTGTTTCTTGACAGAAGCTTGGGGGTTGGAATATACAGCCCTAGGAGTGTAGAAGGGGTATGAGGGGTGTCACCCATGGCCAGAGCTGTTGCTCTAAGGACAGTGCACAGACTGCTGAGGCAGTTAGTTCCAAGAGCATCCTTCCTGCCCAGGCAGTGAGAGGTGGGGCTCTGGGGTACCTGGGTTCTCATTGAACTCTGGCCTTTGCTATAACCCCTCTACTTCTTTCTTTCTGTTTGGGGCCTTGGACTGATAACACCTTTCAGTCGTCAAAAATGTATTATCTTAGCAATATGGTTGGAAAGAGCCATATGCTTCACCAGAGAATGAAAGGGAAAATTAGTGGCAAAGAAGCAATTGCCTTTGCAATTTAAGAGGCAGCTATTAAAAAATTTTTATAGGAGCTTTATGACAGAGGCTTCTTGATTATCCCAGGAATTTATTTTAATTAGAAGGTCTGATGATAAAAGAGAGTCCTAATTGATAATGCATTTTCCTTTGGGTAGGGCACTTTCCTTGGATCCTTCTGGAGCCCTCCTGTGCTACCAGACATTTTGGAAATCAAAATTGCTAGGGTTTCATCGAACTAGTTTAGGGACAGGATCTACCCACGAGGCTATTCGTGAATCTTTTAAGCACCTGTTTTTTTTCCTGTTTCTCTAGCCCCTTTATTGTCTGGTTTTATTCAACCTCTCATGGATCCTGGAGCTCTTTGGAGGGAGTTTAAAGGAATGCTGGAGTTCATTCTGCCTAAAGTATGCTTCTGACTGGTGAAGGGTACCTGTGCCTCAATTTCCTTATTTGTAGTGCATTTGCAGCCCCAGTCATGCATGAAATATGTTGGCACCAGTGTGCTGAGTTGGCACCATTCTGGACAGGCTCCCTCTAGGTTGTCCTCTCCCTGGTTTCTCGAGTGCTTTGCCCTAAGCTGAACATGATGATGGACAGACAGTGGTTCTGAGCTTGGTGACATTTATTCACCTGTAAAGTGCCATTTGAAATCTAAACAACTCTGCTTCATTTTCGGAAACATAAATTAACAACGAAGTGTAAAGTTCGGGCAAGTGCCATTTCTCTGACCCTCCTTGGCTCACTTTTGGCCAGAAAAGTCTCCTTGGTCACCTCTGCCCCTGACATGTGTGCACACACTCACATATTCCTGCCTCACATCCTTAGTGCTCAATGGCTAGAAGATTCACCCTCCAGCCAGCTACTCCATGTGCAGCCCCTGTGCTCAGGAGTCTGGTCTCATCTCAGTCCTTCTCTCACCACCCTGGATTGTAGCTCCTGTCTCTGCCCAGTTTCTCTCCCTGGCTCCAAGCTGTGCTTGTGTGGCATCCCTCTCCTCTGTTCCTTTGTTTGTTCAGTGATTCTGGCTTGGTCACTAGTGAGTTTCGTCAGTGTTTGTTGAGGGAATAAATCCTCCAGGAGTTGGGTGGGCCACAGACTCTCTGTTCGTCCTCCCCTGGGAGGTGCAAGTGATTTTCCTGCAGCCTCTGGGAGCTCATTTCCAGAACATCGAGGTCAGGACACGGTGACTGCTTTAATTTTCCTGATAGAACGCACTGAGCCACTTTGTTGTTATTTTTTTCTGAGAAGAGAATGGGATCATCTCACTTATGGGCCTGACCTACCCCTGCAGGTCAAAAATGGGGCAGGTGACCTTCCCCGGCCATGAGCCTCCTCCCTGTGCACTCCCTGAGCATTTCCTGCTGCTTCAAAAAGAAGCATCTATGCTTTCTGGGTGCTTCTACCTGCTTCCCTGCAGAAGCTACAGTGCATGTCCTGGAGATCTTTGTTCAGAAATGTGCATCAGTGGACTCTTGTTATTGTATTTCAATCTTTAAACTCTCTTTTTAAAATGTACATAGAGCAAAAATTCACTTTGACACATGGTTCTATGTTTGGATAATTACATGCAGCTGTAATTGTGCCCACCAGCGACTACCCACCCCTTGTAGAAAGGTGTAGCTTTTCCTCTGGCGGGAACACAGAGAAGTACTGTGATGTAAATATTTTACATCAATACAGAGAAGAATTACATCAATACAGAGAATACAGAGAAATATGTAAAAAACATATTTTACATCAATACAGAATACATGCAATACAGAGAAGTACTGTGATGTAAATACAGAGAATTACTGTGATGTAAATATTTTGGATACATTTGGTATGGACTAAGTGGACATGGGGTTTTGGTTCCTTTCCTACAAGAAAATCCTCTTGTAGGACTCTTAACTGGCCAGAGAAGGTGCTTGTGGGCTGGAGAGATAGAACCAAGCTTAAAGTGTTTGCCTTGCACACAGCCAACCCTATTTTAGGTCCTGAGCATCATTAGGTTTGATCTCTGAACACAGAGCCAGAAATTGCCCCTGAGCACATTTGGGTATGGCCCCAAGAACCCTCTCTCCTCCCCCAAAGGAGGAGGCATTGTCTAATCCTTGAGGCAAGCCCTAAGCAATGGGCAAAGAATGCAAGACTCTGGATGAAGACTTAGGGATACTGTGATGGCAGCCAAGAACTTGAACTGTGGGATAGGCAACTCCAGTCACTCACTTTTTTTTGGTGGGGGGTGGGGGGAATCATACCCAGCAGCACTCAGGGGTTACTCCTGGCTCTACACTCAGAAATCGCCCCTGGCAGGCACGGGGGACCATATGGGATGCCGGGATTTGAACCACCGCCCTGCATGCAAGGCAAATGCATTACATCCATACTGTCTCTCCAGCCCAGTCACTCACTTCTTGACTGGTGGTTGACTCTCCCTGTCCTGGTGCTGTCCTGGTTCAGGAGCTGGATTGTGGGACAGTCTCTGGGCCCTATTTCAGTCAAAGGACACTTCTTAGCATGGTTCTCCATTCACTTTGCTTCTTTTGAAGGAAATTCAGATAGAAAAATTTTCCTTTTAAACATGACCTTTTATTTCCTTTGCTCAGTTTCCCCATTCTACGCAAACAGAGAATGACTATCCAAACCATAAAAGTGTTGGAGCCAGAGCTATAGTACCGAGCATATAGGGCGCATGCTTTGCATATAGCCAACTAAGATTTGATACCCAA